>OX421971.1:58388826-58408826 GCA_949128135.1 Parasteatoda lunata | reverse complement strand
ATGTTGGGATCCCCAGATTGGGAAATCTTACTTTAATTTAAAACACTTATAACGTAAATGAATGACTCACCTAAAAAGAAAAAAAAAAACATTCCCATAAAGAATGCTTAATTTAATTCCCATAAAGTTGAATTCCATATAAGCTTTGCGTTTCATGTTTCAAATTTTAAAATTTTATAATAAATAATTATTAGTTCTCCATTTGTTAATTTATCATAGAATTTTAAACAGTAAAACTACGTAATTAACATTATAATAAATTACTAATTACGCAGTTTTACTCTTAAATTTTTTTTTAATAAAACTTAAATTTACTCTAAAATAATATGTACAATATCTCGTATTCTAACAAACAAGTGCTTAATTTTCAGAAATATCCCAAAATTTCAAGATCTTAAAATACCGAAAATATTAATGAGGAAAAAAATTACAGTAATATTTAAATAAATATCTTAAATAATTTAAGTTATTACAATCTAACAGAGAAAGAAACATTAAAAATTGGCCAATGATCTTTAATTTCATGACTTGCAGATTATTTAATTTTATTCATTGCTTTTAAAATTTCATTTTTATAGGATGATATTTATTAAGGTTTAGATGATATTTTGTTTCGGTTTTGTTTCCGTTTTCGATTTCACTTATAAACTAAACTAGCCGCCTTTAGCAAACAGCTCGCTAACTCGCCCGCCTGATTCGTCCACTGTAGTCTAACTCCCCCCCGCCCAAATTATTGAAAAAAGGGGGATGGGAGGATTTTACTTGACATTGGAGACTTCGGTTTGAAGATGTTAAGGTTGATTGGAGAATTTTTTTTTTTACATTTTAATCCTGTATCTGTTGCTATTAATGTGAGATTTAATAGTAAAGAGATTTCTGGATTTTTAAATTAAGATTTCATGTTTTCCCCTTCAGTAAAAAAAATTTTTTTTAAACAAAAATACACAAAATCTAAAGAAAGTTGAGCAAATAAATTAAACATATTTAAATAAATATAAGAAAATTAAATAATCCAAAAATCAAACAGATATCTTAAGTGATGCCTTGTTTCAAAATTGGAATGAGAAAAAGTTTTAGTATTATTATTAAAAAAGGTAGGCAAAACATTGCCTGCAAATCAAACTTACTGTTTTCTTTTTTAATTACAGTTAGAGTTTTTGGTTATCTCATGAAATAATGCATATAAAACGTTTTGTCTACTTCGTATTGATTGTAAGGACATAAATTATTCAATATGCCGATTTCGGCAAAGAAATTTGCGAAGAACCGCAGATATTTCTCAAAATTGCGTGACATATAACACATTTTTAAATATAACGATTAGTTCTAATTCAGTTTATAGCTTGTTGTTTTAAAAATGAATGTAAAATGCAGAATTTTACAGTACAAAAAAGAAAACAAAGGAATTTTTATTTTAAGCTTACAGTTTTATCTTTAAAATTTAGTCCTTTGAAACTTAATATCAGAAATTCTGATTAGGGAGAAATCAGAGAAAAAGTTTATGCTTTTTAGCCAACAGAAATTAATTGAACTTGGCGACGTATTCAAGGAAAAAACCCTAGTTTTTAGTGATACTTGGGGAAAATTTCAAATCTGCAATCGGTTTTTCTCTAAAAGTTAAAAATTTTTAAATGACATTTTTAGTCTATTTTTGGACGAAATGATAAATGAAGTAAAACGTCGATATAAAAATATATATAGCAGAGGGTCGTATAAATATTGTGACAAACTTCTAGAGGAGTTAGGGCTTATCAGGATTAAAATTGCATAGGAATACATGCCCGGAAATAAAACGAAAGGCGTACCTTTCTGACTTAACTGGTAAAGGTCAACGCTTGGCGAACTTGGCTTGTTCAAGAGTCCCCTAGAAACACTAGCATTAAATACGATCCAATCCTCCAACGAGTCCTTAAACATTTTTCTAACTTGCATTAACTATATTAAAAAATGAATAACCTAAAGACATATTCGTGAAAACTTACTGGTTTAATGAAGACTGCTGGCTATTTTCATTGAGTCAATGGCACTTTTATTAATTTAATATTACTTACTTACGTAGGAAAAAAAAAACTTTAAAACTGATTTGAGCCGTGGTGTCTCAGGGAATAGAGCATTCGCCTTCCAATGAAGTGAACCGGGTTCGAATCCCAGCGATGGCTTGTCGATATGAATTCCTCATCCGACTCGCACCGACCACAGTGCTGACGTAAAATATCCTCAGTGGTAGATGGATCATGTGTTAGAGCCCCCTTGCCGTCAGACTATCCGTGGGAGGTTTTCGTTTTTTTCTTCTCCATGTAACGCAAATTAAGGTTAGTTCCATGGAGAAAAAAAATCCTCCATGAAGGCATATTTCTTCCAATGCTTGATCCACGAGTTCTCTTGTCTTCTAGATTGGGTTCAAAATTACAAGGCTACGGAGTTTAACATACAGAATGGTCGTAACTCAAGTATCCTCTTCAGATACCAAGGTACGGAGCAGTCGTAAACCCAAAAATTGGGTCGGTTGTTCAACGGCGGTTATAAAATAAAATAAATTTTAATGATTTTAAAGAATAATTTTGTTTAAATAGCATACTGATAGCACCCTTTTCCCATACAAATTGTTTGCCGGTCATAAAGAAAAGATTATAAATATATGTTTTTCCAAATTTACAGTTGATCCTTCAAAAAGATCTGATCTTGTTTTATTCTACATTGTTCAATTGAAATTCATAATTAAGAAAATAATCCTAGTGACACTAAAAATAGAATAATAATAAAAAGAAAGAAAAAAAAACCCTGTTAGTTGTTACTAAGAATAATAATTAGATAAATATAAAATAATATTGCCTCTATCCTGACCAGCTGCTCACTGAGCTGGTCAGAACGGTTTTTAGATGATTATTTAAATGTACTGTTGGCTTTTAAGAGAACACGTGATTACTTTTTAGCAGACGATCAATTTTTAATATGTAATCAGAGATCTACTGGGTCCTAAAATCTTGCCGGTTTTAGGTGCTCTGCGAAAATTGAATCATTTACCCGCGAAAATTCTGATTTATTATCCATCAGGGTATTATAACTTTTTTGCAAAATAATATAAAAATAATATAGTTTTTAGTTTAACAAATGTTTTTGAAGATATAATATTAAAGAAAACTTGTTACTCGTCTATATGACTAAAAACACAGATTTTTGTTTTTAGATTTTTTTTAAAAACTAAATTTTAAAAAAAATGTTTACAGAAGAAATTTGGGATGACTGTTCGGATGTATAATGATTGACTGACCTAATAACTTTGCTATGAAGGGAAGACATCTGCCAATAGTGAATTTTATAATTAATTAAATTCGCATTTGAATTTCATCAATTTTGAATAACATTTATTAATGTAGCAGGTAATAATGTTTATTAATGCAACATTCATTAATGTTGTTTAACGTATTTTTAAAATTACATTTTAAAAATTTTCATTATATTACAAAATATTTTAATTATAGTATGACATGTATTCAGCCGAATTGAAAATTGCAACTTTGGAAAATATGCATTTTAAAATTTCTTGACGCCAGTGAATTGTGAGAGGCTGCTCTTAAATTTAAAATTTTAGCACAGGGCATGGACATGTTAAAGTTATGTTCTGAAAATGCCCATGCCCTATTATTCATATTGAGTTATTAGTTCGGGTTATGTTAAGTTCAAGCTAAAAATTGCAACTTTTAGAAAAATGCCTTTAAAGGTTTCTGAATGCCAGTAGATTGTGAGAGACCACGCAAACACTCAGTCAGACACAAGTTTGAGTACAGAGCCTGAGCATGTATGGAATGAATAATCCCAAGAAACTACTTTTTAAGGTAAAAACTTCAATTTCTTTTAAAATTGTAAAGAGGAAAAAGGTCGATATGCTCCGAGCGTTCGATATCGGCGACCATTCTCAAGAATCATTAGACGTGAAGCAGTCTCGAAATTCTTCGCGAGAGTGAGCTTTCACGTCTGGTGAATCTTGAGAATGCGCGCATTTTATCGAGATTTCGAAACATGTCGACTATTGCTTCCTATAATTTTAAATCAAATGAAGTTATTTCATTATCAACTACGGTTAGAAAATTTCAAACTATAAAAACACTTTAAGGAAAAAAATGATTTATCCGAGAAAGATTTTATCCGAAAGAATTATCCAAAAATTTTAGAAGATACCAGAAATTTTTTCTTTCCTTAAAAAGATAATAAAATAAAATAAAAATATGACTAAATGGCACTGAACAGATTTGAATGCTTGCTGTGTATCTAACCCGTGTCCGGCAAAAAATGGACAAAAGGAAATAGTAGTAATAAATAAAATAAAATAAAATAAATAAAACGAAAGTAAAAAAAAAAAAAATTACCATATGAGCTTAGAAGAAAATGGGTATTAGGACGTACGGTTATGACGATTTGAAACGATATTGGTTATTTTCAAACTTATGTCTTATTTCATTCAATATTATAAGCATCTTCCTAAAAACCTCTAATGGATGGACTCTTCGAACTTTTTTTATAATTTTTCGCACAGTGCTTGAAGCTATATTATTATAATTATGTTCTTAAGCTGATTTATTATAAAGTAAAATAACATGTTGAAGTTTTTGATAATATGTATGCATGTCGCGATGATATATTTTGAAAAATACAATTTTAATAAAGTGGTTGAGTTTTGTGGTTTGCCACCAGTTGAAAATTATTATAATCATCACAATAAATAGTAATAATAATTGATCGTCAAATCTCCAATTTATACGTAAAAAGTAAAAAAAAAAAAAGATGCAAAATTTATAAAATGTAAGTGATCATTTTCGGAACAATATGTATTACTTCCTAATGGTTACAAACAGTTTCTATTACAAACAGTTCTAACTAGTTTAGTAATTCCTTTTTTCTTCTAAAAACAATACTTATTTTCTACGTTCTTTTGCAAGCCATGAATATTTTTTTTTATAATAGTATAAAATTTCTTTTAATATTATTAGTGCTGACATCTGTTGTGAAATTTTGATATAAAAAGTTTTCAGCAAGATTTAATACGGTTTCTCGTATTTCATATTATGATGTAATTACTTACAGAGACATTTTTTTAAAGACAAATCACTTACTCCAAAATCGTTCCGAAAGCGATGCGCTACTGTGATTTGTTGCGCAAGTAGCGGAAGATGTCTGGCATTCCCGAAATTCCCTGGCTTTTTGTGGAATTTCCCTATTCTTAAGAAGGTAATCAAAGACTCACACTGCTTAATTTTTTTCTATGAAAAATAAGTAAATACAATTTTGAACTGAATATTCTAATGTGTATTTAATGAATAATGTATGACCTATTATATCTATCATGTTTTTATTTTATTTTATTTATTTTTTTTTAATTTAAGAAATCAGGTTTTAATTAATCTCCTTTTTTTTAATTAAAGTTATTATCAATACATATTTGCTACAGTTTTTTATTTTTATTTTATAGAATAGGTTTCAATATTTTACATAAATTAATGTCTTATAACAGATTTGAATGCGGATTATAATGGGACGATAGAATTGAGATGAAGATATTTAAACCAATTTTTCAATTAAAATAAAAAAAATTATTTTACATATTATACTTTTTGTTTTGCTAAAAATGTAGGGTGACACATAAAGAAGAATATGTAACACTTATTTTACTAACCACAACTAATTTATAAGAAATAAATCATGATATTAAAAAAAAATGTCTTTCCCTGAACATATGTTTACAACAACTTCGGGAAAAAGTATATTTTAACAAAGCTCTTTAGTAGTTATGGTAGTTAATTTATCCTTCGTCTAAACATTTAACAGAAAGAAACTTCTTTTCGTCCTAAAGGATTTGTTTTACAATTTCTAAAATGGAAAAAACCAAAAAAAATATCTGACTTTTGTTTAAATTCTTTTGCTTTTCTTTTTTTCTCTAGGAAATAAAAGTAAAACTATTTTAATGACGAGAAAGTTGAAAAAAATGTAAATTTTATATACGATACTCTTTAAAAAAATATTTCTTGTTTCATATTTAAACCAGATGGTAGCATCAGTAAATAGGATGCTCTTATGTTTCAAATCGAGATTACTCTTTTCTTACAAAATAATTATATACAATTCTAAGCATACATTATTTCATTTTTACGACTCTGAGGGTTTCAAAATATGAAAGTAAACATACGCAATACAGGAATATGTACATGAATTTTTGTAAAAAAAAGTAATAATATTTAAAATTGTATATAATAATATTACATAATATTTATAAGTATGTAATATTATTTAAAAGAAAGAATTGAAAGCCTTAAATACTGTAAATTTGCTCATAAAAATATTTTTTATATGTGTGTATAATTTTTTCAAGTTTAGCTTTATTATAATTTATTATCACACTGGTTTATTCTTATCTTTTTTAACTTTAATCATTAAAAAACTACTCGTATTTTAGAAATATTTAAAATAAACAATGTTGCAAGTGGTAGTTGTTGAGGATAACTAGGTTTGAAAGTATAATGCCTCTTTCCATTTTATAAAACTTTAGTGCTGCCATCTAACGAAATATTCTTGCATTTAAAGTATCAATATATGATAGTTAATTGAAACTTACCATATAATATCGTACGTTTTTCACAAATTGAAATCCAGACGATTTTAATAAAATATTTAAAATTTTGGCATTGAACCTAGAAAATCTTACATATTATGTGTTTAGTGTGTTTTGATAATTTAGTGTATTTTGAAAATATTTTAGATATATCGTTTTTTTTTTAAAGAGGAGAAAATTTCATGACATACAAGTCAATATGCATATGTACAAAACAGTACTTTTTATCAATGAAAAATTTTCTAATTTCGAACAACTACTAATAGCTCTTTAAACTTTATTGGGGTTTTATTTGATTCAACGTAAAAAAAAAAAAAAAAAAAAAACTTCGGGAACAATATGTCACCACTCTTGAGGCGACACATCAAGTTCAAGACCAGTTACTTGGAACAGCAATAATGAAAAAACAACCAAGAGAAGGTGTATCTCTTCCATTATATGAAAAAAATATAAAAGGTACATATAACAAACGTAACTAATTTTTATTTTCTATTTTACTATTAACTCTGCTCTGAGGCAACTAGGGTAAGTCTTGGTTTAAGAAAATAAGAGGTATATTAGAAACATTAGAAAACATAAAAAACGATGACTGGAAGAAAAGTGTAAGATGTATGCTATGATTACAGGCAAAATGTATAAGTTTTAAAACCCTTTGCCAAAAATGTGATTTTTTTTTTAATAGTGATTGATTAAATCTGCTCATTAAATTTTATTTGCTTGATTTATTTTACAAGCTTACCAAACTTACAAGATTATGATTGACAGACACTCTACTCGAAATTCAGTGGAAAAATTCAGGAATCTGAGAAGGGAAGAGAAAAGGATGCATAGAAAGAAGAAGATAATTTATATGGAAGAAAAATACAAGGAAATCGAGAATTTGAAAACACAAAGAGAAGCACGAAAATTTTACCAATTGGTTAATGACATTAGAATTGATTTTAATTCTAGAACTGTGACACTGAGAAAGAGAAATGGTGAACTAACATGTAACAGTACAGAGATAATGAATAGATGGCGGGAACATTTTAAAGATGTGCTGTTTGGCAACGATTGAAGAAGTTGATGTTGAAACATCAGAAACTCATGTGCAAGTACAAGATGCTGATGTGCCCACTTTGTGTGAACTGGAGTATGCTCTTAAAAAACTGAATACAAATAGAACCTCTGGCCCAGATGGCATTAAGGCCAAACTTTTTAATGTAAATGCACCGGAGTTGAACAATGAGCTTTTAAAGGTCATTTGTGATGTGTGGATCCAAGAACAGATGCCCATTGAATGGGAAGAGGGCTTGGTTTTCACCATCCATAAAAAGGAAGACAAGCTGGACTGTCACAACTACCGAGGCATTACACTTTTGAATGTGGGTTTTAAGATCTTTTCCAACACGTAGATTTCTTCCCTATGTTTCGTAGATTTCTTCCCTATGTTGCAAAAATTATAGGAAATTATCAATGTGGTTTTTTGGAGGGAAAATCTACTGTAGACCAAATACACACACTTAGACAAATCCTCGAAAAAACAAAAGAATACGGAATAGATACTTACCACTTGTTTGTCGATTTTAAGACAGCTTATGATTGTATCAACAGAAGTAAGCTATTTGAGGCGATGTATGAACTTGGAATCCCTCTCAAACTTACCAATCTTGTCAAAAGGACATTACGAAGTGTAAAATACAGAGTTAAACTCATGTCTGACTTACCAGAAGTATTCTATACCGAGAGAGGTCTTGGACAAGGAGACTCCCTGTCTTGCATTTTATTTAATATTGCCCTTGAAAAAGTTATAAGAGATTCAGGGATCAACACTAGAGGCACTTTACTGCAGAGATCTATTCAACTACTAGCCTACGCAGATGACATTGATATAGTTGGGTGATCAATGCAGGATGTGGTGGAGTCGTTTACTGCCCTTGAGAAAGCTGCCAAGGATATGGGTCTAGCAGTAAACGAAGAAAAAACAAAATTTATGGTAGTAAGCTCTAGAGTACATCATGTACAGTCTCTCAGAATTGGGGATTACACTTTTGAAGGAGTCACCCAGTTTAAGTATCTGGGTACGCTTGTTAACAACAAAAATGAGATAAGGGTTGAAGTTAGGAACAGACTTTTGATGGCTAATAAGTGCTACTTTGGTCTGAGGAACCAATTAAAATCGAAATTCTTCCCCATTGGTACAAAAGTAAATTTATACAAAACCTTAATCAGACCAATTATTCTACATGGTAGCGAGACCTGGGCAATTAATAAAACAGAGAACTAGTCATTTTTGAAAGAAAGATCCTTCGGTCAAAATTTGGAGCAGCTAAGGAAAATAATACTTGGAGAAGTTTATATAATCATGAGATATACAATAAAAATAGATCACCTAATATTTTGAGGGTTATTAAAGCCTTCAGGATCAGGTAGCTGGGACACATTTTTCGGCGTGAAGATTCGGACCTAGTTAGAAAACTTACTTTTTCGAAAATTGAAGGAACTAGAAGAAGAGAGGGAGACCAGCTACAAGATGATTGGACAGTGTTGAGAAGGACTTTAAATTGTTGGAAATAAACAGGTGGAAAAACAGGTCTAGCACAAAGTCGCCCTGCCTGGAGGCAGCTAACTGAGAAAGCTTTCGCCTGCACTAGGCTGTAGTGCTGACGAAGAAGATTTATTTTCGAGATAAAATCCATTCCTTACAGCCTTTTTTAAGTTTTTTATATTGACTGTATGAGATGTGTTATTTTCAATAAATTAAATTCACTTTTTCCATTGCTGTATTAGACGACCATCTCCCCTCGACATTAAGAGATGACCACTTTTTTGGTTTGATGTAAAAAAAATTTTTTCCTGATATTTTGCTCTAAATATTTCATTATTTTTTCTCAATATATGTTGAATAAATGTATGAGAATTTAAAATAAGCACAAACATTTCTTTTATCTCTGTTCTGTAATATTTTTATTTTGGTTCTAACCATATCCAAGACCTACCCTATAAAAAGTACAAACTTATAATTGCATTATTTAGTGTTTCAATGAAAGTATATGCCAAATACAGCGAACTAGGAGCAGAATTGGACTTGCTTAATCTTCAAGTAACATCTGGGAAATATCATTCAATTGTTAAAGTTGAGAAAACAGGCAGAAAATGGAAGGGTACTAATTATCAAGTAATTATTCAATTTGCTGATCTAAGTTAAATAAGAGTAAATACTTGTGCTTTAATTAGGTAGGATAATACGCAGAATAATCAGTAATCACTAATTGCTTTTGTTCCCTATTGACGCATAATTCTTAAAGAGTCTTCTACCCCTGCTGTAAAAAATAGAGCTTTTTTTTGAATAAATGAATGAACATGAAAAATGAGGGTGGGTGAGATCTATGCCTCTCCCGGTTAGTATGGTAAACGTCATACTATGAATAATTAGGAAATAAGTTTTAAAATAGAGGGAAAAAAATAAGGTTTCTTTTTGTTTTCAATTTAATAAAAAAAAAATTCAACCGATTATATAAATTTTTTTGTTTCTCAAATTGACTTCTTTTAAAGGGATGTAAAAGTCGTTATAACTGAAAATTTCACTAGTTTTTATTCTTGAAAAAATACATTAAGAAAATCATAAAAATTGATTAAATTTTTAGTGTTTGACTAATTTTTCAGTAAGCAAGTTTAACGATAGTGTGTTTTTTCTTTTAAATTTTTTGTATAGCCTCATACAAATAAAATTTATGAAAAAATGCATTCCAGCTTTTGATACATTATTAGGTAACCTGCAAATCGCAAATAGAATTTCTTAAATTTGATGATATTTCTGTGAGTTATTATCCCATGTATTTCCTGTGGATTTCTCTCCGTAGCTGTGTGAAACATCTAACTTTTTAAGAGTTTGCATGCATGTTGAACTTCAAAATGTATCAAAAGTACTGAACACTTAAGGTAACGTTCAAAATTTACAAACAATACATTTCATAAACATTTATAGTTAGTTTGTGTTACATTTAATAAAACTGTTTAGGTTTTTTAGTCAATATTAATTTTTTAAAACTCGCTTCCCTTATTCTTTATAAAAAATTATTACATTAATATATTAATTGTTGCACTTTAATACTTTCTAAAAAAATTAAAAAGCATAAAAAATTAAATCATGGAATTTTTCTTTCTTTGAAAAAATTTAAATTTTAACTTCTACTACTTAAATTTCCTAGACTAGAGTTTGGTGTGAATTGGATAAAATGTTTTTATATTTTTAAAACAAGTAACTTAAAGAGATTATTATGAAACTAAGATTTCATTCATTGTTAAATAACAACAAAATATAATATCAGCTCATGGAATGATTTTTCGACGAATATGTAACATTAAAAAATTCAACCATTTTAATTCATATAAAATAACAAAAATAAACACTAACTTCAACTTATGTATTGTTTATAGGAACAATATATAACATTAAACAATTCTCAGATTTAAACATATAACAATGTTGCTTATTGGACATTTTTAAATTTGATGAGTACCAAAATAATTAACTAACTTTTATCTAAGGCTTGGGAAATTTATTATTATTACAGTTCTGAATTAATATATTTTAAGCAAAAATTATTTAAACTGAATAATCTGTATGTTTAAATGTGGCAAGAATGTTAATCTCGTGCTAGAAAAGATTAGCTAATATACTTCTTTCTCGGTAAATGAATAAATACTGCAGTGCCAAATATTGCAAATTAAAAAAAAATTAAATAAAGCAATAAATCAGAAACAAAATAAATATTTAAGTAACTACAGTACAAAAAAAATACAATTAAAAAATTTATTGAAATTTTTAAAATGAAACCTAACTTACTATACAAATCTGCTTTTATATATTCTTCAATCTAATTCATACAATATTACTCAAATAACATTTCCCTCATTCATAGCTGAGATAGAGTACTCTCTCTTCCATCGTGTGCAAAGATAGATACAGCATTCGATTTGTTAATTAAAATCGAGATCGTTAAAATTCCTACTTAACCCCCCAATTTTCTGTGTCTATGGTACATCTTTTTTTGCGCCAACATCTTTAGGTTTTAACCATTTGTAGGGATTAATTTCTTGTCTTTCTAATTTCTCGAGCAACAATCGGAAATTGTTGGGTTGCTCGTTTTCCTTGTTCTCGAAGAGCTCCATTTTTCTTTGACCAATGTGTCGGTAGATGCACTTCGGATTTCTACATGCTGCATTATACCTACAAGTCGGATGCTGGAAGTGGCACTTTTGACCCATGCGGCACTTCGGAAAAAATCGGCACCTGGGAGTTTGCTGTAGTTTCTCTGCTTCAGGATCACCTTTCATACTTTTGCTGTTTTTAGTAGCAATATCTTCAGTCCCTTTTCTCTTTGTCTGTTGCAAGGGTCTAACAGGTGCTGAGATTCTGAAAAAAAAAATATATAAACAATTAAATCATAACACTTTATAAAAAAGTAATGTATCAGCAATGGTATTATTAAATTGCGCTGTAAAAAATTCCGAAACTAACTACGGTAAAAAGTAATGACACTCAGGGTGCCGATGCTTTTCACAGTATTACTGTAAAGTACTTACAAAATCACCGTAATTAAATAAATGATTCCGTAAAATTAATGTGATTCTATAAACTAATGTATAACATTTTATTAAGGCCGGGAAAGTATGCTGGTTTGGTAGGGCGTCGGAACCATGTCCGAGAAGCCGTGAGCTCTATCCCAGCTGAGCGAAGACTCCCCGTGTATAGTAAATGGCGACTGGTGCACTGTCAGATCACTAAGTTCCCATAACAAATCAATTACTCTGGACTCTAACAAATCTTTTTCTGGTTAAGGTCAAAATTACGATCTGTGGATGCATGAATTGGTTTATCCTTTAACACGGGCTGTGACTCAAGTGTGTGGATGAAGTCGTATTCTTTGAAATAGAAAATGCACCCTATAACTTAAATTCGGTTGGTTTCACATAACACACTTGATGGTATTTGGCAGAAACAATAAAAACGTATAATTTTATGGTAAAAATGGATTTTACAGTGAAATGGATTTTGAAGATGAGTGTCTAAGGGTGTCAGTAATTTTTACCGTAATTCATTTCGGAATTTTTTACAATGTACGCAGCATTTCTGGTGTCCATTTAGTTAATTTTTCATTAAACTTTTCTTGGACCCATTAGAGAAACAAATCACATATATGAAGTTGTTCGAAAACTGCATGATTCGGAGAAAGAAAAAAAAAAAAAAAAAAACGACATAAATTGATTTTAAGCATTCTTTTTTTAAAAATTTTACTTTAATAATAATGGGAATTTTAAAGTAAATTAAAAAACTTAAAATTATAAAAAAACTTAAAATTTTTAAAATTATAAAACTTAAGAGGTACCTTGTTTGTCTTATAACCTGGTATAACTTGACATTTGATGACTCCAAAAATACATTATTAGCCCATTGCAAGTAAGTAAGTGAAAATATTTACAGAAATCATTTAGCACTCGATAGTTTATAGAAATAAAGCAATGGTTGTTACACTGTAAAAAATTGTAATTAAATTACGATATAAAGCACATCGTCTATGTGGAGAAGAAAGAAGATCGGGGGTGCCATTATGTTGAGATGTACTATTCAGGTGTGGGTGGAAGTTCGTATAGTATTGTGTCCCAAATGAAGATGGCGATGAAAACAGGATGATGATGAAAATAACAGTTGAAAACTGGATTATAAGTAATAATACTTTATTTAATAGTATATTTGCAGAGTTCGAGATACAAATCCATGATAGCGTTCAAACGTACATTATCCATGATAACTTTCAAAGTAAAATAAATTTTTGCATAGTAATATTATTAAGGACAGGCCGAGGGAGACAGATCCCCCACAACCTTACCTTCCTAAACAAAAGCCAAATTAAAAGTACGTGTAATTTGTTCTCAACGGACACAGGAGAAGCATGGGTAGAGATCCAAAATTGGCGAATTATCAAAATATAACAAAGCCAACCCCGCATATTGATATTGGGTTACAATAATACCTTGGCGATCATGAGTCGCTAACAAATTTATGGGAATTATTACAACCATGCAACTGAAACATTTTTGTGGTTAGAAATTTAAAATAAAAAGTTATAAATAGAATTTTGTTTTCGATTAAGAGGCGACAGAGAATAAGTCTGCATAGAAATTAAATAAAAAGTATCTGTTACATTGATATATGCAAAAAAGGAATAAATATTTTATGTTCGCTTTTAAAAGATTAAGTCTTAGATTTATTTTAAAAGATAGGAAATAAATATGTAATGCCAATTGTGGCATCACAGTCTATATTACTCATCCGTAAAATATCATTCTTTAAATCTTACAGTAGTTTTTATTAAATAATTAAATGATTTTACGTTAATTATTCCTGTAAAAATTACAATATATCAAATTTTTTGCTCCGTAACGTATCCCAGTAAGAGTGGATTTTATGGTAATAAGTACCGTCACACTGAAAAAGTACCGGTACTTTATACCGTAATTTGATCCGAAATCTTTTACAGTGTACAGATTAGGGAGTATTTATTGTTTATAAGCTTAGTTAAATGAATATAAATTTTTTAAACTCATTAGTGAAAAATTTCGGATTTTAAAAAGAATTTAAAAAATTCAACTATGAGTTCTAAATATTTTTCCAACATAAACTAAATTGAGATATTATCTTCTACGTTTTATCTTTCACAGCTCTAAATTACGGTCCTGGTAAAAAATTTGCATCCATTAATTTATTTATCAATTACTTTGTACCATAGAAATTTAATAAAATCTGTAATATCTATAATACATCTGTAATAATACAGGGTGTAGACAAAATAATGGAAACACTTTCATACTATTTTACCTTTTCAAATCTTTTCGAAAATACTTAATGAATTATTTTATAACTTTTGAAGTGTGTAGACAATGTGATTTCTCATATATATATCAATTAACTTTAAAGATTTTTTTTAGGTTTGAGGGACTGACAACGAATTACAAACGGGAAAAAAATGCTTTTAATGCTATCTTTAATATTTATAGAGATATAGTGATTCTTTTGAAGTTAAAAAAAAAAAAAAAAAAAAAAACTTATTTTTTTTTTGTCTTACGTTGTTTTCCTATAACTTCAATAAAATTAATCAAAATTTTTAGAGAAATTGAAATTTAATCATGACGCCCGGTGGCTGAGTGCGTGCCACAGGTCCTGGGTTCGATCCTCGGACCGGGCATGGTCGACTCAGGCTTTCATCCTTTCAGTGGGTCGATAATTGAGTACCAAGCATGCTTGGGAACTAAACACTGGGGGTTCCGCGTTTGGCTGACCTCCTGCCTGGCCGGAGCATCTGCTCCTGCACCCCAGAGCCCAAGAAAACTGAGATGGGCACAGTAGGCTTTGACCCTCTATGGGCTGTCGCGCCACTGAGTTTAGTTTAGAAAATTAATCATAAAATGTTTATTTTAAAATTTGAGAAAAATTCGTTTAAAGCTGCACAAGATATGAGTAATTAAAGCATTTTTTTGTACTGCACATGCGCGGGAAAAACTTTACATTCTTTTTTCATAATTTTGTAGTGAATAATGTTTGGCAACTAATCAAACATCTTACTTGAATATCTTAAGAACGTAAAAAGTTCCGAGCAGTTTTCTATGCAACTTTTGTACTTTTTAAAATAAAGCCCAAAATGATCAGGAGTCTTCCACAATTTTTCTTAATATTTTTAAAGTTATAGAGCAAAGAAATCTTAGACAAAAAAATATACTTTTTTATAAAAATAACCTTTTCTCCATAAATATTTAAGTCAGGCTTACAAAATTTCGGGAAATTATAGTAAACCAAAATAACTGTCACAAGCTACAAATCTATTGCTATGTTTTTTGGCATAGAATGATTAAAAACATTATTTTCGGTTTATAATATATTGTCTGTACCTTAATCCTCTGAACTTCATTTATATGTATGAGAAATTACATGACCTAAACACTTCTAAAGTAATAAAATTATTCGTTAAGTTTTTTTGAGAAACTTGAAAAAAAATTTATTAGCATAAAAGTGTTTCTATTATTCTGCTCACCCCCCTGTAACTTTATATCTTGCATAATTTTAAGTTTTGGTAGTTTTAAAACATCTTGCATTCTAAAATCTGACGATTGTTTTCAAATGAAGGAAAACAGTTCCTTAAAACTTATGTTTTATTTTAGTATTAGCCCTGCAATTTCAGTATACTTCAAGTGTGATGCACTAAATATTATTAAAGAATGGTGATTTGGCTATTAATGGCCTAAAACAGAAAAAAAAGCATGAAAGAGGTAAAATGACGGAAAGGCAATTAGTCGCCGCAAATAAAAAGAAAATTACGGAAAGAAAGTAAAAATACAATCAAAATACCGAGCCAATATTTCCAATATTTAATAAAAATAAAACCAACATTTTAACAAAGAGGGATGGTTAGTACTAAACTTATCTATCAAAAAAGGACATAATCTTGTAAAAAAGATTTTAATTGTACTTGGTATATATTTTTTCTAAAATGCTTTATCTGGAACCGTTTTAGCTATCAGAAAAAAAAAAATGTTTAAAAAAAAAAAAATCTGTTAAATTTACGGGAAAAAAACTGTCAGCTCAAGCATCAGCATAAAACTGTTTATTTCACAGAAAAATATTGTTTTTTTTTCCCTTAAAAAAACACAAGCTTGTTTTTTCTCCAGATAAGTACTGTTATTTCTGAAAATTCCGTTATTACAACAAAAACTTCTATGAAAAATGTGCATTGTGGTTAGTCCATACTGAGAACAGCATTCGTACGACCAGCCGGCGCAACGCTGGGATTCGAACCTGGGGCATCTCAATGGGTCCTCTGTGCTACCGTCTCAGTGTGCTCTGTGTGTCTAGCGTCTCAGTGTGAAGGAAACTGTTTCCATCTTAAAAATGTTTTTGAAATAATATATAAGTGTAAAAAATTTTAAACTATAGAGGCCTACCAGAATAAAAATGTATGGTAACTTAATATGCCAAAAAATTATATATTAAAGAAATATATTGTTAAAGTATCGATTTAAAAATAAAATTGGATAGCAGTTTTGTTTATACGATGTTATTATTATCAAATATTTCCTGAAAAATAAGAGCAAGTATTTTTTGATACTCTTCTCTACTTGATCGTGAAATGGTGTGAAAAAGAAAGAGTGATTATACGATAAGAAAAACTGCTTGGCAAATATACAAAGAAAGTCTGCAAAAATAACGGGAATTTTTTACAGTGTGCGGATAACGGCTAAAAACATAAACAGTTTCTTAAACAGTTTTTTTTTTTTTTTTTTTTTTTTGCTGTTAAAAATATTTTTTTGTTCTGTAAAGTCAATCCAGTTAATCTTTACAGTGTACGATAAATTTTTCAACTTAGGATTCACTTATTATTTACAGTCAAATTCGGAGCTAATAGTTCGATGCATCAATATACCGCAAAGCATCGAAAGTTTTAATTTATAGCGAAAACGATATTTAAAAGATAGTCTCACGATATATATAATAAATACGAAAAATCCTATCATAAGCTAAATATCCATAAATATCAACACACGATGAATATTAAAAAATATAAGCGCACAATAAGTATCTTATTTTATTTTATAACCGTCGTTGAACAGCCGACCCAATTTCATGGGTTTACGACTACTAAAGTTCAACTCCGTAGCCTTGTGATTTTGAACCAATCCAGAAGACAAGGAAACTCCTGGATCAGTACCCCCAGAGGTATTGATTTGCTATGGGAACATGGAGGACTTTGAGACTCGACAGATTTAACGTGCATCAGTCACCATTTACTACACGGGGAGTCTTCGGCTGGCGAGGATCGAACCCACACAAAATCAGTAAAACCCATCCGTGAAGAAGAAAACCTTTTCCTTCACTACAGTATACAGTATTTCACAGCCTAAGGACATACTTAGCGCTATTCTTGGAGTACGTGATATATCAGTAAATTAGCGGTTATATCTCTATATATTTTATCTCTCTTTTGCACCTGCATAGGTTTTTTTTTTTTTTTTTTTTTTTTTTTTTTTTGAAATTTCTTTATATTTTAACCGAATTTTGGAAAGTAACTAATATTGAAAATTTTATTTTTGAAAATTCAAATCACACATTATATATTTAATTTATCTTTATCAATTACAAAAAAAAATCTAATTAAATTGGAGGTAAATAAATATTTTCCGAAGTAATTGGATCAAAAATTTCTATTTATAAGCAGTTGAATATGGATCAAAGAGATTAAATCCCCTTTTACACTTTAATGTCACAGATTAAAAATTACCGTTTTTTAAAAAAATAGATAAATTTGTAAAAAAAGATTCATTTTTATAAGCATTTAACCCATTAATTTTCCAAATGTAAAGAAACTATATTTTGTGAACGTAATGCAATCACTTTTTCTTATATCCATTCTCGCAAGTAAACTGAAGAAATTTTATTCCCAGAAAAATATCTGATAAAATTTTAACACCACATATTTTGAATAACAAAATTAATTCAGGAGTCATTAATTTAAAGAATTCAAAATTGTAACTTTGAACCATTTTTCTGAGCCAAAGCAACTACAGGAGTGCCTACTATTGACTATGACAAAATTATGCTATTTTATACAATTATAGCCTGAAAAAAAATCTCTTAACAAAACTCTTTCTTACATTATTACTTTAACAAAATTCATATTAAAGGGAAAAAAATTAAATCATGCAATATTTTACTCTTTCCAAATATTAAAAATGACTTATTTTTCATCTAATCTATATCAGTAGATGTAATATACTTCATTCCTTTCATTAGGAAAAACAAATAGGAAAATCTAAATATAAAAAGGTGATTCCTTCTTTGTTAATAGATTAACGACAATTTCAATAGATTAACGGCATTAAATTAAAATTGCATTGTGTCATATTTACTTTGCTGAAAAAAGCATTAAAAGAGAGAGAAAAAGAACTGAAATATTAAAACATTCTTTGTGGAGTTAAAAAAATTAATCAAATATATCTTACATTAAATTAAAATTACATTATGTTATATTTACCTAGATTAAAAAAATCAACTAAATCTTATATTTAATTAAAATTACATTATATCACATTTACTTTGCAAGAAAAGGTATTTAAAAAGACAGCAAGGAAAAGCTGTGATATTTAGAGTAATTTCTGGTGCTTCATTGCAGAATCAACTGATTCCTGTGACTACAGAATACAATTTATTAATAAATATTTTAAATAACGAAATACTTATAATAAATAAACTTAATTAAGTTTAACTAAAAACCACAGTCAGGAGTGCAAAAACAAATAATTTAATACTCTTTATTATATTTACTTTGGTAAAAAAAGTATTGCTAAAGAGAGAAGAAATGAGATATAATTTTTGACGTTCTAATGGAAAATCAACTAATTCCTCATACTACAAAATAAATATTTAATAAAATGAATTTTAATTAACATTAATTAACAAAATACATTCAAGGAAATTAGGTTAATTGAATTTAAATAAAAAACTTTTCGTGGAGTTAGGCACTTCAAGTCAGAATTAATTGATTCTTGATACCACAGAACAAAATACATTATAAAATAAATTAATTAATACTTTAAATAGCGAATTTCATTTCAGCAATAAATTTAATCAAATTTAAAAAAAAAAGCTCTTTGCTTCAAAAACAAATTATTTAATCAAATAAATCTTACATTGAATTAAAATTACATTATGCATTATTTACTTTCTTTAAAAAAGTATTAATAGGAAGAGTGGGAGAAATGAGATATTTAAAGTAATTTCTGACTTTTCAATGCAAAATCAATTGATTTCTGATAACATAAATTAATTTATAAAACAAATAAATAAATACTTTAAATACCGAAATCCATTTCAGCAATAAACTTAATTAAATTAAAAAAAATTCGTGGAGTTCAAAAACAAATTATTTAATCGAATAAATCTTACATTAAATTAAAATGACATTTCGTCATATTTACTCTCCTAATTTATTTTCAAATATATTCAACAATTTTTAAATGCTAAAACTTATTCAGACGCCGCTGAACCATAACCGTAAGCCACATTTTTTTTTTCTAATTAGAAGGTATTAAATAAAATGGAGATAGAAGAATGAAAAGCCTTAATTAATCAATAGAAAATAATGTAGACTTACTTAATATCCTTTAGCGGAGACATCGTTAATGATCCTAAGAGTTTTCCACAATATCTTCACTACACCAAGCTTCAAAACTATAGCACTGCACTTTTCTACAAATATAACTATTAAAAAACTGTCACGAACTCGCCGTACAACACCGAAATAAATACTACAATTTTAAAGTAACAGTTATATACTTTTGCTGCTACAATAGATGTTCTTAAAAA
>OX421971.1:58187672-58388626 GCA_949128135.1 Parasteatoda lunata | reverse complement strand
TTAATATTAGTTTTTAAGGATGGCAACATTTAGAAACTTTGTTATTTGGGATAGAAATTGTGTATTATGAAGTTGTGACGTCATCTTTTATTACATAACACATAAATGATATCATGCTTTTGATCTAGTGGCGCCATCTATGTGGAATAAAATAACTTTAAATCTATTTTAATATTTAAATCTGTTTTAATATTATTTATTAAATATAATTAAGGCTGAGGATCGAACTCACGCCATCAAAAAGCCTTCGTGGGTCAGTAGTTGTATTTCTGCCCGCCTATAAACCGGAAGTTGCTTATTTCTGCCCGCCTGAAAATCGAAACTTCGTCTGCAACGTCATGGGGAGCTTATTTCTTTTTTTTCTTAAGCCTAACATATTTGTAGTTTCGGTTTCTGTTTTTAATTTAGTTTCGTTTTTTAAAATATTATTTAATTTATTAGTTTTTTGAGGGTGGCTACACTTATTATTTTAATATTAGTTTTTAAGGATGGCAACACTTGTAAACTTTGTTATTTGGGGGAGATATTGTATATTATGAAGTTATGACGTCATCTTTTATGACATAGTGAATAAATGATATCATACTTTTACTCTAGTGGCGCCATCTATGTGGGAATAAAATAACTTTTAAATCTATTTTATTATTTAATTCTGTTTTTAATATTATTTATTAAATATAATTAAGGCTGAGGATCGAACTCACGCCATCAAAAAGCCTTCGTGGGTCAGTAGTTGGATATCATAACCACTGACCCACGAATACTTGGTTAGATATGTGTTAATAAGTTAAACTTTTGTATAGTGAACACGTGTATAAATAAAAGCTGTTTGATATCGATATCTTAATACAGTTTCATCGATATATTTCCTCTTAATCATTGCGAAGAGGACTTTGTGAGCGCCTACGTTATATGGAGAGAAAAACCACGAAAACCTCCTATACTTAGTACAACCACAAGAAGGGGATCGTGAAAACTTAACAGATGGCTTTGGTTGCACCTAATTTTCAGTTTTATTATTTTGCAAGACGTACTAATATAGATATTTAAGTAATATAAATTTTATTTCCATGAAAATAATTATCTAATTAAAAACTAATGTATAACAATACATCTAAGGAGTTCCTTCATTTATATAATTAAATACATTAATAAACATTATTAATATATATTTGTTTCATCTTTAAACTTTTAATTTTATCAGGTGGAATAATTTCATAATTACATTAAAATACAATAATATTTATTTTTTATTCTTATCAAAAAATATTTGAATTAATTTTAATTTCTGTTAAAAAAAATAACTAAATATTTACATATTACATATTGCGATTGATAATATTACATATTTTCAATTATGGATTAAATTTCCTTAAAATTTCAAATGAATTATTTTGAATCTAAGAAACATATAATGAAAATTTTTGCCGCTTGAAATTTTATATTCAAAACATATTCATTTTATTATTTAATATTACAATAATGCAAATAACTTACTGTTTTTTCAAATTAAGAGTACATTTAAAAAGTATCCTTAACGGATACTGATTACGGAACTTGAACAGATCAATTTCTCACAAAATTTTACACCGATAATTTCTATAAATATATCGATAATTTCTGTCCGGGACGTTTGGCGTTTATCCACGTTTTATCAATTAGTCATAATATAAAGTATAACATAGTGCCTCATACTGATTATAGAGCGAAGATTTCTCATGAAATTTAAGAAGATAAATCTTACTATGCGACATTTGAGTTTTATCCGGTGTGGTACATTTTTATCACTGATTATTGAGCGTGGGATTATTACTATTTCTCACAAAATTTAACAAGATAGATCTCCGTATCCTTTGAATTTTATCTGTATTTTATTAGTTAATCACAACTGTAAGGATATAGTTTATCTATATACATGAGGATATGGGAAGAACATAGTTAGAGCTTATCTATGAGCAATAGTGTTGATAACAATCAGTATATATAGAGCTGCTTCACGGAAAACAATTAAGTTGGGAATATTATTCTGAGTGTAGATGATTGTATAAACCAATATAGTTCGCCCTGCAGATTGTCTAAAATTTGGATTACCAGCAGAGTCTTAGTGATCAAGAGAGTCTGATTTTGAAAAAAAGTAAGTAATATTTCTTTCATTATTTTAATAAGCAATTTCTATTTAAATTAGTTCTTTTTATTTGACATTTTATTTATATTATCTTATATTCTCGAAAGTATATGAAGCATCTTAAGTTTTATTTGTGTTCTATGTTTAAGCTTTCTCATTTTACATACTATTAGTTATATTTTTCAAAAGTATATGAGTATTGAGCTACATGAGCTCTTTTTTTTAAATAAGGATCTGCCGGATTCACTCATTTAGTATTAGCTGTATCGAGTGAAGTGCATGCGTTGTTTTATTTGCATAAAATGTGTCTTCATCATTAGAAAAATTTAGTAAATATAATATTTTTATAATTTTTCTTTATCTTAAATTAAATTTAGTTTGAAACGATAATTTAAAAAAAATGTATACTTCATTTTTGATGAAATTACCATGCTTATTTTCTTTATAGATTTTTTATTACATCACGGTGATTTTTAAACATGAGAAAACGTTCTGCTGAGGACCCTACTGACGATTTCAGTGATTCCGAAGTACGTATTTTTTCAAATACAATTTTTAACATATTTCAAATATTGTTAAGGAAAGGAAATGTTATGAAATACTTTTTAATTTATACGTTATAAAATACTTAAATTTCTTTTTTTTTTTAGATTATATCTGAGCTTGAACAAAATTTCTTAGAAATAAATGGAGAGGACATTTTACCTGATTTTGAGCAAGATTTTTTGGAGTCAGATAGTTTATTGATTCACCATGTGGAACAAATATTTGCCGAAAATCCCACTATTTCTCTTCAGAGTGGTGAGGGAGCGGCCAGCGAAGTAAGCATATTTTCTCATATAATCCTAGTTGCATATATGATATGTCTATAGAATGTAAGCGTAACTTTTGTATTATAAATGTCTTTTTGTTTATTTATTTGTTTTTTTTTTTATTTTTTATTTTTATTTTTTTTTAATCATTATCATAATAAAATTTTATCGATATTTTTTTACATAAAAAAAAAAACAAATAAATAAACAAAAAGACATTTATAATACAAAAGTTACGCTTACATTCTATAGACATATCATATATGCAACTAGGATTATATGAGAAAATATGCTTACTTCGCTGGCCGCTCCCTCACCACTCTGAAGAGAAATAGTGGGATTTTCGGCAAATATTTGTTCCACATGGTGAATCAATAAACTATCTGACTCCAAAAAATCTTGCTCAAAATCAGGTAAAATGTCCTCTCCATTTATTTCTAAGAAATTTTGTTCAAGCTCAGATATAATCTAAAAAAAAAAAGAAATTTAAGTATTTTATAACGTATAAATTAAAAAGTATTTCATAACATTTCCTTTCCTTAACAATATTTGAAATATGTTAAAAATTGTATTTGAAAAAATACGTACTTCGGAATCACTGAAATCGTCAGTAGGGTCCTCAGCAGAACGTTTTCTCATGTTTAAAAATCACCGTGATGTAATAAAAAATCTATAAAGAAAATAAGCATGGTAATTTCATCAAAAATGAAGTATACATTTTTTTTAAATTATCGTTTCAAACTAAATTTAATTTAAGATAAAGAAAAATTATAAAAATATTATATTTACTAAATTTTTCTAATGATGAAGACACATTTTATGCAAATAAAACAACGCATGCACTTCACTCGATACAGCTAATACTAAATGAGTGAATCCGGCAGATCCTTATTTAAAAAAAAGAGCTCATGTAGCTCAATACTCATATACTTTTGAAAAATATAACTAATAGTATGTAAAATGAGAAAGCTTAAACATAGAACACAAATAAAACTTAAGATGCTTCATATACTTTCGAGAATATAAGATAATATAAATAAAATGTCAAATAAAAAGAACTAATTTAAATAGAAATTGCTTATTAAAATAATGAAAGAAATATTACTTACTTTTTTTCAAAATCAGACTCTCTTGATCACTAAGACTCTGCTGGTAATCCAAATTTTAGACAATCTGCAGGGCGAACTATATTGGTTTATACAATCATCTACACTCAGAATAATATTCCCAACTTAATTGTTTTCCGTGAAGCAGCTCTATATATACTGATTGTTATCAACACTATTGCTCATAGATAAGCTCTAACTATGTTCTTCCCATATCCTCATGTATATAGATAAACTATATCCTTACAGTTGTGATTAACTAATAAAATACAGATAAAATTCAAAGGATACGGAGATCTATCTTGTTAAATTTTGTGAGAAATAGTAATAATCCCACGCTCAATAATCAGTGATAAAAATGTACCACACCGGATAAAACTCAAATGTCGCATAGTAAGATTTATCTTCTTAAATTTCATGAGAAATCTTCGCTCTATAATCAGTATGAGGCACTATGTTATACTTTATATTATGACTAATTGATAAAACGTGGATAAACGCCAAACGTCCCGGACAGAAATTATCGATATATTTATAGAAATTATCGGTGTAAAATTTTGTGAGAAATTGATCTGTTCAAGTTCCGTAATCAGTATCCGTTAAGGATACTTTTTAAATGTACTCTTAATTTGAAAAAACAGTAAGTTATTTGCATTATTGTAATATTAAATAATAAAATGAATATGTTTTGAATATAAAATTTCAAGCGGCAAAAATTTTCATTATATGTTTCTTAGATTCAAAATAATTCATTTGAAATTTTAAGGAAATTTAATCCATAATTGAAAATATGTAATATTATCAATCGCAATATGTAATATGTAAATATTTAGTTATTTTTTTTAACAGAAATTAAAATTAATTCAAATATTTTTTGATAAGAATAAAAAATAAATATTATTGTATTTTAATGTAATTATGAAATTATTCCACCTGATAAAATTAAAAGTTTAAAGATGAAACAAATATATATTAATAATGTTTATTAATGTATTTAATTATATAAATGAAGGAACTCCTTAGATGTATTGTTATACATTAGTTTTTAATTAGATAATTATTTTCATGGAAATAAAATTTATATTACTTAAATATCTATATTAGTACGTCTTGCAAAATAATAAAACTGAAAATTAGGTGCAACCAAAGCCATCTGTTAAGTTTTCACGATCCCCTTCTTGTGGTTGTACTAAGTATAGGAGGTTTTCGTGGTTTTTCTCTCCATATAACGTAGGCGCTCACAAAGTCCTCTTCGCAATGATTAAGAGGAAATATATCGATGAAACTGTATTAAGATATCGATATCAAACAGCTTTTATTTATACACGTGTTCACTATACAAAAGTTTAACTTATTAACACATATCTAACCAAGTATTCGTGGGTCAGTGGTTATGATATCCAACTACTGACCCACGAAGGCTTTTTGATGGCGTGAGTTCGATCCTCAGCCTTAATTATATTTAATAAATAATATTAAAAACAGAATTAAATAATAAAATAGATTTAAAAGTTATTTTATTCCCACATAGATGGCGCCACTAGAGTAAAAGTATGATATCATTTATTCACTATGTCATAAAAGATGACGTCATAACTTCATAATATACAATATCTCCCCCAAATAACAAAGTTTACAAGTGTTGCCATCCTTAAAAACTAATATTAAAATAATAAGTGTAGCCACCCTCAAAAAACTAATAAATTAAATAATATTTTAAAAAACGAAACTAAATTAAAAACAGAAACCGAAACTACAAATATGTTAGGCTTAAGAAAAAAAAGAAATAAGCTCCCCATGACGTTGCAGACGAAGTTTCGATTTTCAGGCGGGCAGAAATAAGCAACTTCCGGTTTATAGGCGGGCAGAAATACAACTACTGACCCACGAAGGCTTTTTGATGGCGTGAGTTCGATCCTCAGCCTTAATTATATTTAATAAATAATATTAAAACAGATTTAAATATTAAAATAGATTTAAAGTTATTTTATTCCACATAGATGGCGCCACTAGATCAAAAGCATGATATCATTTATGTGTTATGTAATAAAAGATGACGTCACAACTTCATAATACACAATTTCTATCCCAAATAACAAAGTTTCTAAATGTTGCCATCCTTAAAAACTAATATTAAAATAATAAGTGTTGACACCCTCAAAAAACTAATAAATTAAATAATATTTTAAAAAACGAAACTAAATTAAAAACAGAAACCGAAACTAAAAATATATTAGGCTTAAGAAAAAAAAGAAATAAGCTCCCCATGACGCTGCAGACGAAGTTTCAGACGGGCAGAAATAAGCAAGCGGGCAGAAATAAACAACTTCCGGTTTGTAGGTGGGCAGAAATAAGCAACTTCCGGTTTATGGGTGGGCAGAAATAAGCAACTTCCGGTTGGGGCAGAAATAAGCACCCCTTGACTGCCCATCACTTCCGCCGCATAGATGCCTGCCCTTACTACTCTGATGATTCACAATTCTAGATTGAGAAAAGTATGTATTTTACAATCCTTTGTCCATGAATTCATCTTTACAACTTTTGACTGAAAAAGGTGATTTGAGTCAGTCGGTGGAGGGGGGGGGGGTTATTACTAAATCATTTTTCTCATTTACGAAGCAGGAATCAGCCTTTTGTAATTTTAATATGAATGGAAAGTGTCTTTGGCCTTAGGTATGATAAGAGATGTGACAATAACAGTGATTTATAACAATGCAGAGAAGTATGTTTTCTCAAAAAATCTTCTACCTTATAGGGGTGGTCATCAATTCGCAGGTGTTGCTCTGAGAAATTTTTATTCAGATTAACTCATTTCTGAGAAAATAAAAGATATTCTTGAGGAGACTGAAACACATGTGATTGAATTTTTCCCCCTTACCCTGAATTCCTTGAACAGGTTAGCAATTTTAAGAATGAGACAACCTTTTTTTTATTGGAACTTTGTTAAACTCAAAAACTTTTAAAAAAGAAAATTTTCTCTTTTATATGAGTTTTTATCATTTTTTTTTTCAGTTTATTACTGGTCACTTTCTCTAGCTTATCCCAACTTTTGACCGCACTCCGACCAGAGCTTCTAAGACCATATTTTAAACGTTATAGCGACCCATATTTTCATGGTCAAAAGTCTAAATAGAGTTTAAAAAGCGTGTGGTCATTTAAAGAAAGTTAACTTTGTGGTAGATTTCATAACTTAACTATTTTCTGCGCTAATTAATTAGCTTATTCAAAGACAATGTACAGAATCATTAAGCTTTAATGCGTGAAAATCCAACAATTGCGTAAAAAAAATATTTAGAATGCTTTTTTTTCTTCATGTTCACTTTATGAAACCTGGTACATTTTTATTATGCTCCGTTTGTCCTTAGAGGTAAAATATTACAGAAATAAGCTATGTTGTTTCAATAATATAGTTGCTAGAGTGAAATTTTCGGAATTGTATATTTTATTTGACTCATTTGTAAGCCATAATTTTATCCACAAAGTTATTTTTGTGGTGGAAATGGAATGCTCCAGTAAAAGAAGAAAATTGGGAGATAGAAAAAAAATGAATGAAAAATTTGACTTCGTAAGCAATTTTCAATATTACGCATTATTCTTCCATAAAAACCTCGTTTTTAGTGCAAAGAAAAAATATGTAGAAAACTAAAACAAATTTCCAAATTAAAACTAATTAAAAATGCAACTAAATTACTTTAAAGATGTTACTAAAAAATTTTAGTCGCCTTGTTATCTGATATTATCCATATAAGCTATCATTGAAAATTACCAATTACATTTCTAATTACATTTTTAAAAAAAAGATCATTCTCAATAAGATGGAGAATAATTTCAAATCAAATGTGTTTTGAGATTTTATTTGCAAAAAGTATTTCTGTAAAACACACATATTAATGTTGGGGGTAAACTTTTAAATAGTACATTTGAAGACTTTTTTTGAAGGTTTATATCATTTATAAATTGCTTCAATGAAACAATCCGTAACTTAATTTTATTTTTACACAAATATTCAATGCTACTTAATTAAATTCCAATAATAACTGTTTTTGTTTTTTTTTAAATATTTGAACGAAATCTTTAAATTTTAAAAGATTGTGACAAAATTCTGTAATGCTTTTTGAGTTTTATCGAACTTTTCTTTTGGCATAATTACCCCCAAATCTTGTCATTCTATGTCATTCTTGCAAAGAGTAATTATCATTGATAAGAGTTTCAAAGTACTTAATACCCTGAATGATTTCTTATAGTTTGTATGTTGCAGGAAAAGAATTGCGGGGGGCGGGGGTTGTTATGGCTAGACAGGAGTGACAATAGTTATGATTCAGTGTCCAGGTTTGACCAATGGGAGGTAGTTCTTTTTAAGAACATCTATTGTAGCAGCAAAAGTATATAACTGTTACTTTAAAATTGTAGTATTTATTTCGGTGTTGTACGGCGAGTTCGTGACAGTTTTTTAATAGTTATATTTGTAGAAAAGTGCAGTGCTATAGTTTTGAAGCTTGGTGTAGTGAAGATATTGTGGAAAACTCTTAGGATCATTAACGATGTCTCCGCTAAAGGATATTAAGTAAGTCTACATTATTTTCTATTGATTAATTAAGGCTTTTCATTCTTCTATCTCCATTTTATTTAATACCTTCTAATTAGAAAAAAAAAATGTGGCTTACGGTTATGGTTCAGCGGCGTCTGAATAAGTTTTAGCATTTAAAAATTGTTGAATATATTTGAAAATAAATTAGGAGAGTAAATATGACGAAATGTCATTTTAATTTAATGTAAGATTTATTCGATTAAATAATTTGTTTTTGAACTCCACGAATTTTTTTTAATTTAATTAAGTTTATTGCTGAAATGGATTTCGGTATTTAAAGTATTTATTTATTTGTTTTATAAATTAATTTATGTTATCAGAAATCAATTGATTTTGCATTGAAAAGTCAGAAATTACTTTAAATATCTCATTTCTCCCACTCTTCCTATTAATACTTTTTTAAAGAAAGTAAATAATGCATAATGTAATTTTAATTCAATGTAAGATTTATTTGATTAAATAATTTGTTTTTGAAGCAAAGAGCTTTTTTTTTTAAATTTGATTAAATTTATTGCTGAAATGAAATTCGCTATTTAAAGTATTAATTAATTTATTTTATAATGTATTTTGTTCTGTGGTATCAAGAATCAATTAATTCTGACTTGAAGTGCCTAACTCCACGAAAAGTTTTTTATTTAAATTCAATTAACCTAATTTCCTTGAATGTATTTTGTTAATTAATGTTAATTAAAATTCATTTTATTAAATATTTATTTTGTAGTATGAGGAATTAGTTGATTTTCCATTAGAACGTCAAAAATTATATCTCATTTCTTCTCTCTTTAGCAATACTTTTTTTACCAAAGTAAATATAATAAAGAGTATTAAATTATTTGTTTTTGCACTCCTGACTGTGGTTTTTAGTTAAACTTAATTAAGTTTATTTATTATAAGTATTTCGTTATTTAAAATATTTATTAATAAATTGTATTCTGTAGTCACAGGAATCAGTTGATTCTGCAATGAAGCACCAGAAATTACTCTAAATATCACAGCTTTTCCTTGCTGTCTTTTTAAATACCTTTTCTTGCAAAGTAAATGTGATATAATGTAATTTTAATTAAATATAAGATTTAGTTGATTTTTTTAATCTAGGTAAATATAACATAATGTAATTTTAATTTAATGTAAGATATATTTGATTAATTTTTTTAACTCCACAAAGAATGTTTTAATATTTCAGTTCTTTTTCTCTCTCTTTTAATGCTTTTTTCAGCAAAGTAAATATGACACAATGCAATTTTAATTTAATGCCGTTAATCTATTGAAATTGTCGTTAATCTATTAACAAAGAAGGAATCACCTTTTTATATTTAGATTTTCCTATTTGTTTTTCCTAATGAAAGGAATGAAGTATATTACATCTACTGATATAGATTAGATGAAAAATAAGTCATTTTTAATATTTGGAAAGAGTAAAATATTGCATGATTTAATTTTTTTCCCTTTAATATGAATTTTGTTAAAGTAATAATGTAAGAAAGAGTATCCGTTAAGGATACTTTTTAAATGTACTCTTAATTTGAAAAAACAGTAAGTTATTTGCATTATTGTAATATTAAATAATAAAATGAATATGTTTTGAATATAAAATTTCAAGCGGCAAAAATTTTCATTATATGTTTCTTAGATTCAAAATAATTCATTTGAAATTTTAAGGAAATTTAATCCATAATTGAAAATATGTAATATTATCAATCGCAATATGTAATATGTAAATATTTAGTTATTTTTTTTAACAGAAATTAAAATTAATTCAAATATTTTTTGATAAGAATAAAAAATAAATATTATTGTATTTTAATGTAATTATGAAATTATTCCACCTGATAAAATTAAAAGTTTAAAGATGAAACAAATATATATTAATAATGTTTATTAATGTATTTAATTATATAAATGAAGGAACTCCTTAGATGTATTGTTATACATTAGTTTTTAATTAGATAATTATTTTCATGGAAATAAAATTTATATTACTTAAATATCTATATTAGTACGTCTTGCAAAATAATAAAACTGAAAATTAGGTGCAACCAAAGCCATCTGTTAAGTTTTCACGATCCCCTTCTTGTGGTTGTACTAAGTATAGGAGGTTTTCGTGGTTTTTCTCTCCATATAACGTAGGCGCTCACAAAGTCCTCTTCGCAATGATTAAGAGGAAATATATCGATGAAACTGTATTAAGATATCGATATCAAACAGCTTTTATTTATACACGTGTTCACTATACAAAAGTTTAACTTATTAACACATATCTAACCAAGTATTCGTGGGTCAGTGGTTATGATATCCAACTACTGACCCACGAAGGCTTTTTGATGGCGTGAGTTCGATCCTCAGCCTTAATTATATTTAATAAATAATATTAAAAACAGAATTAAATAATAAAATAGATTTAAAAGTTATTTTATTCCCACATAGATGGCGCCACTAGAGTAAAAGTATGATATCATTTATTCACTATGTCATAAAAGATGACGTCATAACTTCATAATATACAATATCTCCCCCAAATAACAAAGTTTACAAGTGTTGCCATCCTTAAAAACTAATATTAAAATAATAAGTGTAGCCACCCTCAAAAAACTAATAAATTAAATAATATTTTAAAAAACGAAACTAAATTAAAAACAGAAACCGAAACTACAAATATGTTAGGCTTAAGAAAAAAAAGAAATAAGCTCCCCATGACGTTGCAGACGAAGTTTCGATTTTCAGGCGGGCAGAAATAAGCAACTTCCGGTTTATAGGCGGGCAGAAATACAACTACTGACCCACGAAGGCTTTTTGATGGCGTGAGTTCGATCCTCAGCCTTAATTATATTTAATAAATAATATTAAAACAGATTTAAATATTAAAATAGATTTAAAGTTATTTTATTCCACATAGATGGCGCCACTAGATCAAAAGCATGATATCATTTATGTGTTATGTAATAAAAGATGACGTCACAACTTCATAATACACAATTTCTATCCCAAATAACAAAGTTTCTAAATGTTGCCATCCTTAAAAACTAATATTAAAATAATAAGTGTTGACACCCTCAAAAAACTAATAAATTAAATAATATTTTAAAAAACGAAACTAAATTAAAAACAGAAACCGAAACTAAAAATATATTAGGCTTAAGAAAAAAAAGAAATAAGCTCCCCATGACGCTGCAGACGAAGTTTCAGACGGGCAGAAATAAGCAAGCGGGCAGAAATAAACAACTTCCGGTTTGTAGGTGGGCAGAAATAAGCAACTTCCGGTTTATGGGTGGGCAGAAATAAGCAACTTCCGGTTGGGGCAGAAATAAGCACCCCTTGACTGCCCATCACTTCCGCCGCATAGATGCCTGCCCTTACTACTCATCAGTTTCTTTACCTATCAAAGTAAAGAAAAATGCCCTGTCCATATTTAAAGCTAATTTTTTCCGAATATGAAATTTGAGTTCACCTTATTTTATGTCCGTTTAATTATGTCAAAAGCATTATATTTTTAAATAATTAGCGTGATTTTGAAAATTAGCTCACTATTAAATTAGCTATAAATTGAATCAAAAGAGTGCAGTAAAAGCTCAATATAACGATTACGGCATATTTTTAAAAAAATACCGCTTTTTATATGCTTTATTGTATAAAAAAGAGCAAAATGGAAGATATTTTTATTTATTTCTAGTATTGATAAAGAAAATTCAAATACTAATTTCTTTCGACCTTAAATTCTTTTTCGAAAGCTAGTCCTTTATTTTTCTTTAACATATATGCGGGAATAACAATGATTAACTATCTTCCAAAAAGTAATCTTCCTACTAACAAAAGAAAAATGCAGTTTATTGCTATTTTCATCGTTGTTTATTTAAAAAGAAAATCGTTGTTTTAGCAATTAATGTAAGTATTCGCTTATTACATCAATTTTGCTAAAATGGAAGTTCCATCAATTATTGCGAAATTTTATAAATAGGAATTTAAACTATATATTATTTAAACTATATGACTAAAAAATAGTACATAATTTTAAAAACTTATTTTTATATGGAATTATCTTTGAATTAACAAATTTTATAAATGTGTGGACAAAAACTTTTTGATGCGCTAAAAAATTTCCCGAATATATGCAAAAACTTAACTATGTAAAACTAAACTATGTAACAAAACTATGTAAAAACTAAAATTAATATTAAAGGGCCGACTTTTGCGACTAAACTTATCAGATTAATGACCGAAAATCTCATCATTCAATGTTCATTTGCTTATTGAAAAATAATAAATTCATAACTTAAAATTTTGTCTTAATCTTAGAAACCATACGTCATGTTTTCAAAGTATTAATATTGGTACTCAATTCCTGAAAATTCAATATTTAAAACCAGTTATTTAGGGTAATATCCCTTTCTTTTATTCATTGTATCACTACACATACCTTGATTGAAATAATATCAATCAGGTTAAAATAACATTGTAAAGTGATATATTTTCAGTGTATTTTTTTAAAAAAAAAATTTTTATACAGAGCAACTCCACTATAATGAACCTGTAATGTAGTGAACACCCGATAGTAATTAACTTTTTAGTGGTCCTTATTTTACACACTTATAGTGGACAAGCTGAAAATGTGTAGTTCGTATATATTGATTTTTTCAACCTTTTTTTTCTTTCTTTTTTTTCATTTGTGATTTCAAATGGTCCTTATTTCACACTCTTATAGTGGACAGCTTATGGGTAGTTCGTATAGAGTGATTTTTTCAACCTTTTCTTTTTCATTTGTGATTTCAAATGAAGGCATTTCTTTACGAAGTGTCAAATTTCTAATCTAGCATGCTCTACGAAAAAAATTTGCTAAGCAGCACATCCCTTTCATGTTGAAGAAGAGCAATAAATTTAAACAATTTATCTCAGAAATGAAATTTTCTTAAAACAGAAAATGAGGATTAAAAAACACTGGATTCTGTATTAATTGTTGATACGGAAATTGTTGAACTCTGATTCAAATACAATTGTAATACATCAGAAATCACTAATTTCTTCCGTAGGATGTAAAAATAAATAATTTTTCTTTTCGTTATTTAATTTAATTGATAAGTTTAAACTTTACTAAAACAATTAGGTGCTATCGTAATCAGCATTTCCATTATGTGCTGAAAATAATTTTTTAGAAATTGAAAATAGTGAACCATCGTTTATAGAGAACCTATCACTAGGGTCCTCAGACAAATCATTATAATGGAGCTCTAATGTCTTTTATTTTTATTAGCATCTGTCATTCAGAAACTCTATATCATAATCTCTAAACGAAATTTTCATAATTTTTAAACTGCTTCAGAAGCACCAGTTTTTTAATTTTTGTTAATTTTGTTTTTTAATTATATATATATATATATATATATATATATATATTTAAAATATGATTTTCTGAAAAATTTATATATATATATATATATATATATATATATATATATATATATATATATATATATATATATATATATATATATATATATATATATATATATATATATAAATTTTTCAGAAAATCGAGTTAGTATGGAAAATGTTTCATTTTTGGCACAAAAAGGGGGAAAAACATATTACATGTCATGGAAATATCTGTATAAAAATGACAAGAAAAGAAACAGGTTTAAACTTACATAACTAGAGAGCCAGGAATATTTTTACATTTTTAGGTATCCTAGAATGGTTCAAAATCGGCAATATCGATTTCGATTTTTTACTATGGTCTATTTTTGAAATTTTGTTCATTAGTTTCCTGAATCTTTGTAAATTTTTTGTTCTCCTATCTTTAATTTTAGTTCATTTAGATCCCGAAGTGGTTGTTATTATTTTGCCTTACAGACAAAAGAATAGAAATATTACATACTTCAAAGACATTTTCAGAAAAAAGTTGATTTTGAGAAAATCTTTTTACGCTTACGCACATTAAAAATTTTTTTTAACATAAAGTTCTTTGAAACATTTTGTGCAGTTTTTTTATAATGTTAGCTCTGTTTTGGATTGAAAGCCAAGGTGCAAGTGTGAATTATTATTTTTATCAGCTTTAACTACGAATTAAAAAATCAATAGTGAACAATTTATTGAGTTCCATTTTACTCTATAATCAAAATTCTTCGGATTTTGCAAACAAATTGAAGAGGCTGACAGTACACCGCCATCCATTGATAATTCCACACACACACATCACTACCCCCACTGTGTAAAAATGAGCGCCCGTAAATATATTGTATTTTGGTTGATAAGTGTACATTTTTTAAATATCTAGAAAACAAAGAAAAACTCTCTCTCTGTATATATATATATATATATAAAATATTGTTTATTTGTTGCTCTGAGCAGGTGTTAGGAGTATAGTTTAAGAATTAATCTAGTCTTGCTGATAGTTATACATTGGAGTGAATGAAGGGGATTTTATCCTTCTCTACTACCCCTCTTTACTGTGCTTAGTAATTGTCTCACTTTTACCCCCCCCCCCCCCCACTGCTAACAGTATGCTGATTTCGTTCCTAGGCTGGTCTCTCTTCCTATTGACATGTGTGAGGTACAATTTATAAAAATCAAACATTATCTTGGCCTAATCCAGATTAATATATCGAAATATATTATATCAACCTTTGCCAGGAAAAAATTTAAGATATCGCAGTCAAGATTAGATTTACAACTAAAATATGATACCTTTACTGATAATCTTGCATTTATCATTACGTTTTTATTATCGATATGGTTATTGAAATTTGCAAATGATAATGAAGTATAAATTTTTGAACAAAAGAATGTATGAACTTTTCCTATTATTATTGCCGTTTTTTTCCCTTTAAAAAAAATAAATGATTTGTTGTTAATAAAAAAATTTTGATTAGAGCACGTTTTAAAGTATTATTATGTATAAAATTCGTACTCAGTGTTTTGTAGTTAAAATTGAAAAACAGTTTCCTCCAACTCTTCCATTGTTTCGCCCGAAAATGTAAAAATTAAAACATTGAGTGTAACTTTCTAAGTTATAAGAATTGAGTTGATATAGTCTTAGTCAATTTATCAAACATCATGTTCATTTTATATAACTTTTATCTTAAAATATGTTACAAGAATTTCTTATCAACTTTAAAAAGAAAAGCGGATGAAAAGATAGAGACTTAAGATTAATAATAACAATATGAAATAAATCCCCACTTTTTCTCTCTTTAGAAAAATAATAGGGAATTCTTACAACTCATATAAAGATAAAATTTAGATGAAATGAACATGATATCAGGAGAATTAACTAAGCCAACTCGATTCTTATAAATTGAGAAGTTACAAAAAGTATTTTCCATTTTAATTTTTCGAGCGAAACCTTAGAAACGTTGTTTTTTTAAAACTAATTTTACAGTTTTTAAGACTATTTCATCTTATATCTCATTAAGTGTTTGAAAAATTGTTCTTTAAAAAATATTTTTTTTCCAGTTATTTTCTCATTTTTGTAAATTTCGTCTGACAGTGAAATTTGATATGAGATCAAATATATTTGTATTCCAAATTGCTTTAGAGTAAAGCTCATATAAATCTGCTTATCTATTCAATTATCAGCAGAGTAGATAGATATAAAGACAGAGGATTTTTACTAGCACTAGAATAGAGGAATATCAATCAAATTATCAGATAAATAGTATTAAGTTACTTTACAAAAAAATATAAAAGATAATTTCGTAACAAATAATAGTTTCCTGGAATTTGGGTGAAATTTTATTTGATTATAGATCGGATTCGGAGTCAAGTTTAAGGATAAGTCCGGAATAGGATTCATACATTTCAATAGTTCTAATCAACACTACAAAATCATACACAAAACTAAAAGACATATACCAACATAATTAATAGAGATAAAATGTTTCCATTTTATTTATTTTTAGCATTTGTCGATAGCCTTGCGCTATTAAATTAAGTATACAACTTCAACTAATGTTCAACTAATGAAAATAAAAATTGACTGAAATCAGTATCCTTTCGTATGATATTGTTAACCAAGGCCCTCTCATAATAACCACAATCAAGTAATTTTTATGGTTCTTATTCCTTTCGTTGAACCATAAAAAAACTTATTACCACAGTACCTTATAAAAATAGCACCAATTGCCGTAATACCAGTAGAACTAATGACCTAAATGAATTAAGTGGTAAAATTAATACGTGGCGACTTGTTTTTGGTTCCTCTTAATTTATTTAAATATAAAATATTTTTATTCAATATTAGTAATAAATACATTCTTAAAAAAGTGATTTTTAAAGTCTGATATCAATGATAATGAATGTTTTTTAAGGGAGTAATTTTTTTACTTAGAAATAATAAAAGGCATATGCATTGAAAATGATATGTTATCCTTTTCATTAAACAATGTATAGATTTAAGTCAATAGTGAATTTTTTTTAAAAAAAATTAATCAATTTTTTTAAACAAGCTGATTAAAAAAATTTATTGTTTGAAAAGATTACTAATCCAACATACCAGAGAATTCATAAATACTTTCTTTATGGGGAAATTTTTTAAAATCTGATTTTATTGATAATGCGGGTTATTTTTACTTAGAAATAACGAAAGGGATATGCATGTAAATTATTGTGTTTCAAAATATACTAAGCGTGAATAAGAATGTCATGAAACTTTTAAATTGTAATTTTCCTTTAAATACATTTTTATGGCTGAAAACATATTTCAACTATGCCCATTTTTTGCTTATTAAAATGTAATGCTTCTAAATCTTAAATATGTAATATGTAGTAAACGTGCATCAAGATTTGCTCAATCCAGAGTCGACATAGTTTTTTTTTTTCAGTTATGTTTTTTTTGAGATAAACTAATTTACTCTTCATTATATATCTAGTAAACATATTGTCTCCCAATTTTCAACGATCCTCTGCAAGTTGAGCTTCAAAAGTATAACTATAATTATTTTAACTCAGTGATCAGTATGTAACAATATAATAATTTTATCTATTTTTGTAAGAAATTTTAACTATTTTAGTTATACTATTTAAATTATTAAAATCTTTAATCAGATGCTTTGAGTGGTAAATTAATCAAAACACAAAAAATTTGATTTAAAGAAAAAAAAAATCCTATTCAAAACAAATATATACAATTTTGTGATTAAAAAATCGCAATTTTTGCCAACCGTAACTTTTGGTAAGTGTTGTGGTTAAAACTTCTCCCAAGATGAACGGTAAAAATTCAAACATATTATATGCATATTTTTTAAAAAAAAATTATGAAGAATTTAGTTAAAATTTAGCTGATATATATTGGTGAATATTGTTTTAAAATTCCTTAAAATGTAACCACTTTAAAGTAAGATTTTTTCAATTTGATTAAAATTTCGTAACTCATGTCTGTGGCAAAGCAGCAAATATTGTACCCAGAACTTTCACATTTTACCAACTTAAGGTGACAAGGGGGCATCAAATATATATATATATATATATAGTATATATATATTTGATGCCCCCTTTTTTATTATATTATATTTTTATATTATATTATTTGATTATATTTTTTCTTTATTTTGTTTTCCGAATTTTTAATAAGATTTTTTTTTGGAAGATAAATAAAATTTATTTTTTAAATAATTTTATTTAAATTTTTTTTTTCTTCTCTTGTCATTATTCTTCATTATTTTCCATATTTTCTCAAAATTTAAAAACATCCACCCACCCACACATATATATCCAGTGAATGCTAAATAAAAATAAAAACACCTTGAATAACTTTTGATCTAATGTGCGGACTTTAACTAATAATCAATCTTAGTGGTTTGAGGGCCTGAAATTAAATACACTAATTAATTATGGCAGATGATATTTCATGTTACGAAATCAGAAACAAAACTTTCTATGAATAAGCACATGTTTTTTTCTCGACGTATTTAGATTCCCGAAATTGAAAATACTGGGAGAGGATCTGAAAAAAAAAATGATCCCCATAGCTATTGGATTGCATCTTATATCGATACCTTTTTAAGTGCATTTTTGAGTATATATATATATATATATATATATATATATATATATATATCCTTTTTTGAACTAAAACACGCATAAAAAAATGTTCAAGGAAAAAAATATCATTCAGTTCCAGCATCTGATTTAGTACATTTGGAAACAAAATTAAATACTGCCTCTCATTTCTCAGATAGATAACAAGAATTTTTTGTACAAAGATGTTAACAGACAAAAATAAAAATCTTTTAAATTTTTATGCCTTAAATCCATTAAAATTTTCCATTCTCTGAACAATATAAAACGCACGATAAGACTTATTTATCATGGGGTTGTTCAGATATTACGTAAGCACCGAACGAGTTGTGTTTGGATTATTTTTGCTGACAAGGGGGCAAGAGGGGTATAAATTGTTTTTTTTTTTTTTCATGTGAGACGTTAAACTGATCTTGTTTTGAATTTTTTTAACTGCAAAAAAAAATATCTATGTAAAACAAAAATTACATTCGGAATTTTTTTTAATTTGGAATTAAATTTGATGCAAAAAAGAATTAAAAACCAATTTCGTTGAAGAGTTTTAGAGATCATGAAATTTGGCCTCAGAAAGAAAACGCAAAAATTTTATGAAATGAACAAAAAAGCAAACTTTATTTTGTGCAAGTCATATCTTTTATTTGAATTTAAACCTAGAATCAGATTACTATAATGAAAGTTAAAACAAAAGCTTTCTTGCGTAATCGTTGGAGAGAGTTTACGATTTTTCCATTCTTTTTGACAGGACGGTGGGTTGCTCAAAATTTGCCCAAAGCATGCTTAAGTATTATTTAAATGCCCCCCCCCCCGGTTTTTCAGAGAAAGAATTGAACTTAAAAATTGGAAAAATATTCATCAGATTTTATTATGAAGCAAAAAGATAATCGAAACAAAATTTTAAAATTAAATCACGTGCCTTGATATTACAAGTAAATTGGAGAAAAACAAAATAAGAAATTTTGCCAATTTAAGTTGTTCGAGGACTTGTTGTAAGCAATGAGTAAAAAGAACTTTACAATGTTTATTCATTGGGTATCAGAACTGGACTCCGTTTTCTGCTCATCGGTTTTTTCTTTCTCTTCTTTTTTCCATTTATATAGATTAACTACATTGTTGTTAATATCGAACAACTCCAATTTCCTGGGACCGACATGAACGTAAGCACACTTTGGATTCCTGCATGCAGCGTTGTACTTACACTTGGGATGGACAAAGTGGCACTTTTGGCCCATCCGGCACTTCGGGAAGTAACGGCATCTCGGTGCCTGTTTTGAAAACGGTGTCACAAAACAAATTTTCTGTTTCTTGCTCTTGTGTTGATAGTCTTCAATGGCTTTTCTTTTGAGAAGCAGATTTACAGGAAATTCTGAATTAGATCTAAAAGAAAAGAAATTATAATTAAAATAAATTGCATATGGCAAATATGTGGCAACGTATTCATATTTAGAATAACCCTCGTATAAATACCCTTAGTATATTTTTAGAATCCTTGAAAAAATTGAAAAGTGCTAAAAATCGCAAGTTAATATTTAAACAATAAGGGTAACTTGTAAACTTTTTCCAGATCAAAACGCTGTGTAATTTTTAAAAAAAAGAATCGTTTTGAGAAAGGCGAGATTAAAAGTATCAAAACATATTTGACTGCAGGGCGAAAATGTAAACTGTTAAAAAGGTATGATTGCTTTATAAAACTTGCGCAACTCTTAAGTTTCATAAAACAATCTTAGTAATTTTGACACATTTATCCCGTCTTCCTCTATATTTCTAAGATCTTGCTAGTGATTTTATTTTTTTCTAGCTTATTTATTACTTTTTGGTTCCAATTTGTAGAACTTTCTAAAACTTCCTTTTTAAAAATGAATCTAAAAATGTACATTAAGAACGGTTTTTACGGAACACTCAGTAGTTGACTCGAGATTGAGTGGTGTCTATAGTGAATAAAATTTAAAAATTTATAGAACCTTAAAACTTTTTATTGGGAAAAATAAAAATATCCTACAAAAATATATGTATTTTTTTTCTTTTTTTGAAATATGTTCTATAAAAAAAACGTTAATAAAATAAGGAAATAGAAGCTCTTCCCTTGTAAACATAAAATTTTAAACAACCAGCAATTGTTTTCGGTTTTCAGATACAACTTAGAATATCTTTAATTATCGAAAATTTCCTTGCAGAGAACTGTAATATTTTAAAATTTAAAAACTTAACACGTGTATTTAATTTTTTCTCTATATTAATTTAATATATATTTAACTAATACATATCACCTTAATTATTTTGATTAATTATAGCTTAGTTACTCTATAATCTTCAAAGAACTAATAAGTTTTGTCCAAAGAACCATAAAATTTTAACATTTTTTAAATTAAAATTAATGTAACAACTGTTTCTTTTTTAATTATCAATTAGTTACTCTATAATCATCAAAAACTAATAAGAGTTTGTTGCAAAAAAAATTTACAATTCAACAATTTCTTTAAATTTTAATTTGAAAAATACAGCAATTGTTTATTGTTTTTTAATTACTCTATAATCGCAAGAGAACAAATAGTTTTGTTGCTAAGAATTAAAAAATTTTAACAATTTTTTTAACTAAACTTGGAAACCTTTAACAATTGAAGAAAGTTTTAGCTATTTACTTCTTTAAATGTGGAAGTCTTAGCAATTTTTTTTATCATATTTTAAATAGAACTTAGTTACTTTATAATCTTCAAAGAACTAGCTAGATTTTGGTGGTGAGAATTGTAAAGCCTTAACACTACAGAACAAATTTTCATATACAGTGGAACCTGGCTAAATTGACCACCCTCGGACCAAGTCAAATGGTCACTATATAAAGGTGGTCACTTTATGAAGACTCTTTAAAAAGGACTCTTTAAATAAAACTTGTAGAAAATGGTCACCTTACTCAGTTGGTTACTTTACCCAAGTGGTCACTTTTACAGGTTCCACTGTATTTTTAAAATTATTCTTTGTTTTTTCCTACTGAAAGCATACATAAAAAAAACACAATATGAAGTAATATTTTGAAAAACAAATCAAATAAATATTTTTTGACTAAAAATTTTTCGGATTATACGAGTCTTTTTGTTTTTGACTGTCATGAAAAAAAAAAGGATTAGTCGAATTTTAAGGCAATAAATATTTATCAAACTATATAAACTACTAAATTTTACCCATTGACGAAAATGGGAAACTGGTGTACCTTTTATACATATTTCTTCTGTTGCTCTAATTACAATACATTTTGATATTTTTTAATAACAATAAGCAGTTTAATAGTTACCTAAAAAAATCTGTTATTAAAAATATGTTAAATTATCGGAATTATATATGTATTGAAGTACAAAATCCAAAAAAGTAGTTTAAAAAAATTAATTCACACTCAAAAAATTATCAATATATAATTTTGTTAATTGCAGAAATTTCAATGATGAATAACTGTTTGTCTTATATCCAGATAACTGAAAATGTGAAAAATTATTGTTAGGAGGTCAGCCGTGCTTGGAAGAATTTACCTTCAACGCAGAAAAAGATATCGGTTGTTCCTGCTAAATATCATATTTTAATTATAACTTAGTTACTCTATAGCTAGTAAGATTTTGATGCAGAGAATTGTAAAGTCTAAACAATACATATATTAAAACTTCGAATAAAGCTGAGCTATAAATACTAATTTTTACATTATAGCTTTTTAAAACTTCCACCCAACTATAACATTTTTTCAAATTATTCATTCTTTTTTCCAATTAAAAGCACACATAAAACAAAACCAATATAAAATACTATTTTGCAAAGCAAATTAATTACATAAAATTTGATTGCTGATTTTTCAGATTGTAGTCTTTTCCAAAAGGATTTATACAGATTCAAGCTTGTGCATAATAGCATGGGGCTTTTGACTGTCATGTGGAAATTAAAGGATTCATCGAATTTTAAAGCTCTAAATATTAATCAAACTGTATAAACTACTAAATGTATATAATGCTTCTACTCGTATAGGAAACCGGTGAACCTTTTATATATATTCTTCTCTTGCTCTAATTACAAGCAATAATATACTTCGATATTTTTTTAAAATTATGATAAACAGTCTAATGGTTACTAAAAAAATCTGTTAGATTATCAGAATTATATTTGTACTAAAAATAAATAAAGTAGTTTCCCGAAAAAAGTAGTTTGAAAAAAATTAATTCATATTCAAAAAATTATCAAAATATTATTTTGTAAATAAAAGAAATTTCAATGATGAATAAATGTTTCACCTATGCCTACATAACTGCAAATTTGAAAAATTATTGTTAGGAGGTCAGCCGTGTTTGGAAGAGCTTACCTTCAAAGCAGCAAGAGACACCGGTGTTTCCTGCTGTATTTCATAACCATAGATTATTAAAATACTAAATATAATATTTTTTCTTTATTTTGACCTAAATTTATACGAAATAATAAAAAAGTATGATATTTATGTTTAATAAAATTCTTCGACAAAAGGGTTAAACGTTGAAAATTAATAAAGCGTTGTTTGAAAATGTAATCGTTAAATGCCATGGTGTTAAACATCGCATAAATATGTTAACTGACCTCTACAGAATATTTTTATTTAAATCCTCTAATCTCCTTATACATGTTAAAAGAAAATATTAGCAATCAGAAAATAATAAACGAGTTCATTTAAATAAAATTGAGGGAAAAGATTGAAATTTTTAATTAACGATTATAATTAAGGCATAATTGATCTTTGTAATATGTTGTTATCGAGTAAAAAATGCACAAATTTCCTAATTCCTACTCTTTATAAAAGTTAAATGATGATGTCCCTATGAAAAAGTGAATAATTTATTTAAACATCATCAATCTGATCTATTGTCATAAATTATTAGTTTCACTATACAAACTATTATACAAATATTTGTAGATAAGGTAAAAAATTAATTCTACTATTTAAGAAATTTTCATTTTAATACACTTTACGATCAACAAATCGAAAATCCAAGAATTTTTATCAAATAAAAAGAAACATTCGTTCCTATGTTTTTTACTATACATTTGAAAATATTATTTTTTTCATTCAAAACAATCATAAATGTTAAAACAAAAAAGAGAAGGGTAAGTCACTTTTTTTTACATTAAAGCGCATATCGATAAAATAAGGTTCCAAAAAATTTCAAATCATATTTCGTCAAAAAAAAAAAAAAAACCAAATTTATGGCTTTTTTGCTAAAACGTATGTTCTTAATGTAGTTTTCATTGCGTCGTAAAAACTTGGTTAAATTTTTAAAAAAAATCGGACTTTTGTAGAAATATATAAAAAGTTTAATTAGTATTTATTTTTATCATAATTGAATTATGATAAAAATAAATACTGATTAAGTAGAAGTTATAATATAGTTGAAATAATAAAATATTGAAATTATACATAATTGAAGATATACAATATCTACAGTTTAATTATAATATATATACTATTATCTCACATCATATAATGAACATTCCAAACTCGTTTAATGCATTAATTTTCACATGTTCAAAAATCTTTCCTGATTATAAATTTGTTATGTGATTATTAGGGGATTAGTTTATAGCGTGAGTTTACCAACTATTATATCGTATTATTAAAAATAATGAGATACAGATATGCCCATATATTATGTATAGATAAAACAATGCACTTTTATCGATATTAATTAGAAATTTGTTTATTAGAAATGTGAATGCATAGTAAATAAGTGAAAAAAAATACTAGAGTTCAAGAAGTATATTGTAAAACAACAATCATTGTTTCTATTATATTTCATAACTTATCCCCATGTCTCATGACTTACCCTAAAAACTCAAGTAACTTACTAATTATCAGATTTTAAATAAAAAAATTAACAATATCAAGAAATAGTAATTGTCTTTAATAACTCCCCCTACTTATATATTTATATTCCTTATCAGCATGAAAAGCAATATACACCCTAAACTCGGATACTTCACTTATTTACTATTTATTTATTTTTAAAACAATACATCTGTAACTAATAACAATAAAAATTTATTGTTTATTAACTTATAATATACAGATGCATCTGTACATCACTACCTGTAATAAGTTAACAAAGCCGCTAAACAGTAATTTACTAAAATCACATTTTAAATAAACAATTCTCTAATTAATTTCAAAGAAATGTGCTCTCTTAATATACGAGTAAATTTATACCTCATTACCTTTAATGATATTACATATCCTGTAAACACAAATTTACTAAAATCACATTTTTAACTGAAAAGGAATATTACTATTTCTCATTTCTCCGGTGCAAGTAATTTTAATTGTTATATTTATTATTTTTTAAGAAAATTAGACTTCACCTTAAAAAAATAAAAAGAAAGAAAAAAAAGGCCGAGTTTACTTGCAGCCGTTGACTTTACACTGGCTACTTTATTCCTTTTGCCGGAGAAATGAAAAATTGTCAAAATTACTAAATTTGAGTATAGTTTAATAATTATAAAACAAAATGGAATTACCTAAGGTTTGAAGTGTTGACTACTTGGCTTGATGACATCTTGATGATACGTAATTTTATAATACCAAATTACAATAAAACTTAGTCGGAAAACAAACTAAATACTATTTCTTGCACTAAAAAGCGTGTACTAGAATGTACCACGGATGGAAGAAGAAAAACTTTTTGTTGGAACTGAATAGTAATTGAAAAACGACTTTTTCCCTTATCACTAAGTCATAACAACTTCACAGTCTCATTTCGAATTTCAACTTGTAACCAGCAAATTAATAACCATGAGGATATTTCTGGGTGGTATTGGAATAAAAGAGTTTAGTTGGCCATTGATATAGAAGATAATTGTCAAAAGCGAAAGAAACATTAGGGGAAGGGGGGGGGGAACTGCTGATAAGAGTTGGCAATAGTATAAATACACTACAGGAAGCTTAGTTCTAATACATAACTAATGTGACAATGGCTGAAACATGCCAACATATGACTAATGTGACAATGATTGAAATTATTCAAAACTCTTTCAATTCATTATTTAAAACTTCAACAATGACAATTCATACATGTCAGTTGTTTGAATGAATATGCGATAAGGACTTATTGTTCAATAGGTATATACTGCTGCTTAAAAATCTTACCAATAATTCCAGCAAAATATCACACTGATTTCAATCTAAATCTTCTATTGCAGATATTCTTTAATGGTGGTCCGAGGATCCTCTGAGAGCCCTGCAGCTATGATCAGGGTCAGTGAAAAATTTAAAGATGAAATTTAATTCCCGCAACTTTCTTTTATGGTCAAGTAATTCATTCAATAAAAACCCTAACGGTAAAGATAATCGTTAATATTGCTGCTTATCTATTTATTACGATAACTTTTTAATTATTCCAAAATTTAAGTAACGTTATTTAAAAGAATTGTAAAAAAATCTGTTAAATTTACAGAAAAAACTCTCAGCTGGTATGCCAATATAAAACCGCATATTTCGCGTGTTTAAACAGTATGCTAAAAATACTACTATATGAAAACGGGTGATTGTTCTTCTTTAAACAGAAAAGTTCTGTTATTTCAACAAGCAAACACCATTATTTAAAAAAAGAAACCATTATTTTAACAAAAAAAAAAAAAAAAAAACTGTAAATAACCATACCAGCATTTTTATTAGTGAAAACCAAAAGCAGAACTCGCATGACCGATCAACGCCGGAATTTGAACCCGGGACACCTCATTGATAGACATGCGCTCTGTGACCTGAGCAACGGCGGTTCCTGTGTTTAATCATGAAGAAAAAATCTTAAGATGTCTTAAAATTCTTACTTATTGAAATCCTATTTAAGTGTAAAAACGTTTAAAACTAGGTGGCCCACATTTATAAAACGTCTGTCGATTTTACTTATCGAAAAATTCTATGTAAAGATAGATAATAATCAAGTAGAGTATCAATTCGAGAAATAAGTTGAATCACAATTTTATTTATACAATAGTTGAAACCCACAAAATAATTTCTGAAAAATAGAGCAAATAAAGAAAATAATTTTAAAATTATTTGAAAGAGATAAAGACAGCGCAAAATAAAAAAAACGAACCATCCTGAACTACTTTTGATCTATTTATCGGATCTTCACGGTCTAGGACTCAATCTTAATGGTTCAACGGGATGATCTCCAAATATCAGGGCATGATTATCGCCTAGGCTCAATAGGCATGCGCCTAGGGTCCACAAATTTAGAGGGGAGTCAAAAATTAGTAAAAAAATAAATGATCATATCATGTGTGTTCCATAGCAATTTGGCTTTATTACATTGAGAAAAAAGTATAGTAAAACTACAACAGTATGGTAAAATTAACCGCGTTTCAGTCTCAATGGAATCACCAAAAAACTTGGTAATTTTTGCCGAAGTGTTTTGGTAATGATTTTGGTAAAATTAGCGATAAAATATGGTTTTATAATATGTGAAGAAATTTTATTATTGTGGTAAAAATTGAGTAATTTTATCATAATTTTATAGAGCATGGCATACAAACCATTTATTCGGTTAAATTTCCTTTTCAGTTTTGTATTTTTTTACGAAATGTGCGGTAATAACATCTATAATTTTGAAAATCAGAATTTCCGGTAAGCCGTTACCGTATGAACGAAAAAATGACCAAATGAATGGCTCAAATACCGTACATTTTGGTTTTTATCACCAGAATTATGGTTTCTTTCAACTGGAAATGTCATTTCAGTTTTTCAATATAGTACAATACTTTTACCAGAGCCGCAATGGCTCAGGGGCGAGAGCGATCGACTTCCCATGAGGTGAACCGGGGTTCGAATCCCGACGATGGCTGGTCGATGCAAATTCCACATCCGGCTTGCACCGACTACAGTGCTGACATGAAATATCCTCAGTGGTAGACGGATTATGGGTTAGAGTCCCTTTGCCGTCAGGTTAACCGTGGGAGGTTTTCGTGGTCATCCTCTCCGTGTAACGTTCCTCTCCATGTCTTCCTCACATGTGGTCTTTCTCTCCTTGTTAGTTCCCTCAAAAAGTCCTTCATGAAGGCAAATTTCTCTCAATATTTGATCCAGGTGTTCCCTTATCTTCTGGATTGGGTTCAAAATTACAAGGCTACGGAGGAATTGAACATTAGTTGTCGTGAACCAAAAAACTGGGTAGGCTGTTCACCGACGGATATAAAATAAAATAAATTACTTTTATCAGAATTTTTGGCTTTTGCCACATCTTTCTTAAATTAGAAATGTTTAACAGACGTAAACTAATTAGTTGATGTTTCTGATTAAATATAAACAACTATTAAAGTTTTACGCAGACAAGTCTTTCACTAATGTACTTTTTTTGACAAAGTGTATAAACGATGACAAAAATTTCAGTAAAAGTTTTCATTATAGTCCCGCTCCTTTTTTATGGAGTTTTCGAGAATTAATGGAGAAATCACGTGTTTTTATTAGTTTTAAGACTCAAATGTACAAAACTTTCTATTTTATATCGACATATATGTGGTTAATATTTAGTTAAATAAAAATAGTTTTAGCACAAAGATCCTCTTATAGATAAATCCTATTTCAACTCTGAGTCATTTTAAGAATTTCTTTTAAATTTATAATTGTTAGATCCAAGTAGTAATAAGAAGATCATACTGGTATTTTTTTTCTCCTTTGACAATAAATACTTGAAAAAAATCTAATCTATCTATTAACTATTTGCAAGACAAAATTTTCAGCTCTGTTAATATTAATTTTTCTATTCGTGTAATTCCCCATAATTTTAAACTAAGACTTTTTTAACAAATCAAAAGTCAATAAATACACGATTATAAAAATCGATTATTCAAAGATAATTCCGAGTAAAAATAATTTTTAACAACTATTTATTATTTATTTTTATTTAATATCTTTCAGTAAAATTTTGAATTGGATGGCATTTTACATTCTTTTAAAGAAGGTGATTTTATGTGGCCAAATAAAATTTTTTTAACGAAATTTATTGAAGTTCTTGTAAAATCAAATTTCAAATGCACAACTTTTTTAAATTTGGTAACTTCTCTTTTTTTAAGTAATATTCTCAAATTTGGAAGCTATTCGTTCGATTACGTTTGACTTCTGCTCTTTTGCCGTATAAATCCACATTCCTTACAATGATGAGAGAATTTGTTTTACCCAACAATGTTAACTTTTTTAACTTTTATTTTTGCATAAAAGTAATAAAAATAATTAAAAAAACAATGAACATTTATGAAAAATAAATTTTTGCAGCGAATTATCTTTGGATTAACAAATTTTACATCTTTTAGTTAAGCGCTTCGAACCATTAGTTTGAGTCCTAGCATGTAAAAATCCGATCTTTAGACCAAAAGTAATTCAGGATGTTCAGCTTTTTTCTCGTTTTTATTTCCGCATTGTATATCTGCTGGTTTTATCTAAAATGTTTGTAAATGACGTGAAATTCAATATTTATAAGATAAATTATAACTAATTGTTCAGTCAACAATTGCAGTAAAAATAAAAAAATTAATATACATAATATAGAATGTTAAGTAAAGAGACAACATCAAATTAGAAAAATAAAAATAAATAGTGCTGCCATCTATTGCAATAAATTTAGAAAAGGGCAATGACTATTTTATATTAACTGACGAACAATTTAGAAACTGTTACAATTTTATTCGTAATGGAACCAATATTTTTTGACATCGTTCATGTAGTAGATAATAAAATGGACTAAATTACGCTTATAACTGCCATAACGAGCGTGAGTGTCACCATGATACATAAAAATATGTGATAAAGAGAGTGAAAAAAAAAGTTTCGTAGATGTTATTAGAAATGTTAAAACAAAAACTTATTACATTGCTTTTTTTCGTCACTTTATCTAGATAGATTAATGGTATTAAACTATTTTAACATAATTTGTCGTTTTTTTGCCATTTTTGTTTTTTGTACTGTACGGGTTAACCTTGAAATTTATATGAAAAAATAATCATACCATTCAAAATTTTAAGAGCCACACAAAATTTTTTATAGTAATTAATTATAGTAACTATAATATTTAAAAAGGAAAAACATCTTCACCGTAATACCGTACTGAAATTTTAATTTAGATATATGTTGTTTTAAATTATAACTTTAAACTTAATAGCATAGATGGCGCCACCATACACAAATGTAAGCGCTATCACAAAATTAAATACTTCCCTTACCACTACCTTACCTTTACACTAATGCTTAAAATTTTGGATAAGGAAAGTGGCATAGATTAGGAGGTATAGATAATATAGATAGGGTATAGATAAAAATTTATACCCTCTTAGGGAAAGAGGGTATAAATTTTTTTTTTAATTATTAGAGTGCGGACAGCTATAAAAGTGTACACGAATTCGTTGTGCTTCTTAATAAAAGCTAGGGAAATTCTTGCAAAGTAAATAAGTAAAATGTCTCATTTTAGGGAATAGGGGGAAACTTAGTTATTGTAATTGGTTTATTAAATAGTTCGCGCGGTTCCCACAAAGAGCAAAAGAAAAAATTTCTTAGTTTTAACAGTGTGAGAAAGCGTTTCGTTTTGAATAATAAATTAAGAAAAGGAATAAAATAAAAAGATTGATTGAAGCTTTTTATTTCATATATATCATGCAACTATTTTCTCTTTCTTTTTTTAAAATTATAAATAATCTAACTCAAGGTTGCCATTCGCTCCTCTTTCTGCAAAAGGTTTTTATAAATTGGTACCAAATTAAATTGTAAAACTTGTTGATTAAGGACAATCAGACATACTCCTTAAAAGTATCACCTCGAGATAACTACAATAAAGTTGCATCTCATATGATAAATTAAATTTTGGGTAGGAATTGTGGTGGAAAAGTTACTGAAAATGAAAAAAAAAAAAAAAAAAACACTAAAAATAACATAAATTTTCTCTAGAAAATAACTTTTTATACAAAACGGAGCCAGTTGACATATCTTTTCGATAACACTCATGGTCACACACACTAACAGTCCAGAAATATTTAAAGCCATTCTTTTAAAAAAAAAATATTATCACAAAACGAGAACTTAGTTGGTCCTAGCTTCATGTTTATACGATAGATTTTGAGTCTGATGGTTTTGATTCCAATAAACGATTGATTCCATTAACAGATAATCTGCTTTACAAAGCTCTATCTTTATCTTTAGAAAGATATCTTCATAGTTTTTCACGCCATTAATATTATAAGCATACACTAGGATTCGTTAAACCGAATTTACTTAAATCTCCATATTTTAATTTTTACATAGCGCTATACTAAGCTGAAATTCGGTTATTTTTAATTTAGTTGGAAGGAAATACTCCTTCTCCATACATCAGACTCTGCTGCATTTTAAAAAATATCCAAACCTCATCTCCCTTAAAGAGTGATGAAGGATAATGAGTCTTTCAAATGAAATGAAAAAGAGCTTTGTATTTCTAAACAGCACCTGAGAACGGAAGGCTTTTTAGAAAACATTAGCAATATAATCCCACTGAGCATTTTCGACCCCTTTTCTCAAAGCTTTTATTTCATATTTAATAAAATAATTTGATTTACGAAATAGATACATATATGTGGCGATTGTGAGTGCAATAACCAAAAATTTTTTGTTGTCATATACTAACTGAATATCCGTTCTCCGAACGTAAAAAAAAAAAAAAAAAAAAAAAAAAATCGATAAATTGTTCTACCATTCTACAAATTATGCACAAAACTGTGAAACATAAGTCGACAAAATTAAATATGCAAGAACAGAAACACGTTTTTAGAAGTTCATCCCATCAAATTAAGGCTGTTTTTCGAAGGCTCCGTCGTAACATGAAATGATGCTTTTTTGCAAATAATATGCTATTTTTATAACTGCCGCGAGTTTGCACTTGTTTCTCATGACTGTTAGTTCAAGTTTAGCTTATCTAAAGCCAGCGCTGTTTACGCCTATTTTAAAAAATGGCACGAAACGTTAATATGGAGAAAAGCCGCAGTTTTGTGAAAATGAAAAGTGTTTGAGATCTAATTTTTTAATATTTAAAAACTTACTCTCATGCTGCATTATTTGGGCTCATAAAAATTTGCAAAAGCTGAAAATATGGCAGTGATTTTGGTAATTTTTTATCTAGGTGGAAATATGTCACCAAAATGGCAATTTTTAAAAATAGTTCAATAACTTTTAAAATATTTAACATATTTGTCTGTTCTAAAGTCCGATAATTCCTCACGCCAAGATTACATAGTTTAAAATCATCACATTGCTTCAAGTGCAAGGCACTTGAATTATGACTTTTTTATTTTTCTTGGCGACAGAGCCTCGAAAAACAGCGTCAGGAATTTAATTTGCTTATACATAACGCTGTAACGGCCGTAAAAGTAGTAGGCCAATTGGCAGGCCGTAAAAAACCTATTTCCACAGTATGTTATGTGTCTTAGTATGATTGGTACCAAAGTAAATAACATCAATTAGCATAATACTGTGGTATCTATTACAAAAATTAATTAAGTGCCATTGGCTTTATTAATAGATGGTAATTTTATTAATAGATGGTAATTTTATTAATAGATGGTATTAATAAATAGCTTTTCTCTATTAATTTAGCTCTTTAGCGCAAAACTTATTTTTTTATTCAATTTGTACCTATTACTGAAATTAATCAAGCATCATTGGCGTCAATAACAGTATGGTAACTTTTTGCGGTTCTTCTAAATTTAATTAAAACTTTTCCCCCCTTTAATTTAGCTTTTTAGTACATAACTATTTTTATTACCAAAATTGACCGAGCGTAATTTGCGTCAACAAAAGTATGACGATTTTTTTTACTGTTTTCCAAAACGAATTAGTACATCTATACTCCATTAATTTTGTTTCTTAGCACATAATTAAAATAAAAGCGTAGATTCAGATAACTTTCGAAATTCTAATTCAGTGACTTAGACAAAGCAATTAATATACGATGAGATCACTAATCTTATTTGATATAACTGGAAAAAATAACAATTAAAGATTAAAGAACGTGCAATAAACTCCTCTTTGGATTGAATAAAGCTGTAGGCTAACAAATGTCACTGATGTTTTCTTTTATACATTTGAAAAAGTACAATCATGTACAGGTTAAATAACATGTGTAAATGGCTAGTTCTAGGCCAATGAATAAACTCAATTTTTAAAACTCAAACAATCTAATTGAAATTTTTGAACGATTTTTAGGATCAGGGAGCTTAAACTAAACCCACTGTCTGAATGTCGGGGCGCTAGCACAATAGGTTCTGGAGTTATGACATGAACGCGCACTCATTCTCATATGAAAAATAGCGATGATATTTTCTGAAAACACTAAGGTATGCCAAACATCCTAAAAATATCCAAAAAATGTCTTTATTTTAAATAATTAATTTTTTTATTTCACAATTTAATTTTCGATTTTATATACGTTTAATATTTTTTTATATATTTTTTCTTTTATTTTTAATTTATTGCATCACGTGAGGCATTTGAAATCACACGAAAAAATATGGTTAACTTTTTTCTGAAAACACTCCAATTGCCCAGAAAATATCAAAAAAATATCCAAGAAATTTTTACATTTTGAATAATTTCCTCTTTTAAATAATTAATTTTTGAATAAGCAATTTCGATTTTTGTTATTTAATTTATTGAAATCGCAGGATACACTTGAAATCAGTCTCATACGAAACGAAATGGGTGTCATATTTTCTGAAAACACTCAAATCAGTCCGGGAAAGATCCAAAAAATATCCAAGAAACTATTATTTTTTGAATAATTTCATCTTTTAAATAATTCATTTTTGACTAGAAAATTCAGATTTTTATTAAGTAATTTATTGCATTACAGAATGCATTTGAAACCAGTAGGTATAATATTTTAAAAAAAAAAAAAAAAGTTAAAAACTTAAAAATGTTAAAAAAGCAAAACCAAAACACTTTTTTTATTATTAAAAATAAATTCGATCACCAGTTCGCGTGCTCCATCCTCCCCCCAAAAAGTAGTTTTTGATTAATTTTTTATAATATGGGTAATTTGCCAGCTTGCAGTTCTAATAATTTTTTTTTAAAAAAAGCTTTATTGCACGCTCTAAGGAAATATTTTTCTTTGTTTTACTATGTGAAGCTATCCCCAGTAAAATCAACATTTATAATTTCTGGTCGTATGGTGATAACGTCACCGAATAATTATTTGAGATGGAAAATGATACCACGTTTTTCTTATATTTATATATTTGGATTTGGCACTGTTTTGGAACTTTAAGCTTTAACTGTACATGAAATCTTTAATTTTCTTCTTATTTTTTTATTTCGCAATAATCTCACAAGATCATTAAAAAAAATTGCCAAAATAAGGGGGCAGCCAATATTTATATATATGTATATAAAAAAAAAAATGTTTTGTACTAAAAGCTAAATAAATGGAGAAAAGATACTTATTCGGCTAAGAGAACCATAAAAAACCGCCATATTTCTATTGATGCCTTTGATAAGTAATACTGACATATTAATTTGTCTTTTCTTAATCAGTACTAAATCTGCTAATATTGGTACCAAGATACCTACAGATACTATGGAAATAGGATTTTAATGCCCCACCTAACGGGTTAAGTACAGGAGAAAATTTTTGATGATGGTAATTTGAGAGTATCAGGAGTTGACCTCGAGCAATAGCATTGTGCCAAATGATAATGAATATAGTTAAGTTAAATCTTCTTGATGGGATGAGCTCCTAAAATCATATTTGGCTTAATTTTACAACTTAAATCTACAAGCTCTTAAAAGATAATTGGAAAAATTTTAATTGCAATAAAAAAATTAGAGAATTGTTCTAGCTTAATTAATTCAAAGAGCTCATATTCAGCTAGTTATAAATACTATAAGAATAAGTTTATTTTTTTCTTGCCAAGCTTGCCAAATTTTTTAATAGAGTTAATTGAGTAGGGGAAAATTTACGAATTTTTTAATAATTAATATTTTGCACCACGAAATGAACGATTTCTCTTGAAAGAATGTATGCCATAATTTCTAAAAATACCTACATATCTCTAAAAAAATATTAGAGAGCGTTAAAATTAATAAATAATAATTTCATTTAAACACACTCATTCTAAAGCGTATGCGAGATTAAAATTTTCAGGTATGTATGTTTAAATGAAAACTTCTTTTTAGTCTGGGGAAAAATTCTATGTAGTCGTCTTTTTTAAACTTTTCTCTTTTAGTTATTCATTATTTTGACTATTTTAGTCACCAAAAATCTATTTTGAATCTCTTAAAAATCCAGAACCGTTCATGCTAATGTTCTGAAATTCGGGCATCGATTGGGAGGTGCAATTTTTGCCCCCGATCTTAAAAATCACTTAAAATTTTTTTAATTATTCCGTGTGGGAGAAATGTTTGAAAAAGGACTTTTTTCGCATGAGTTTTAACATTAGCCATTGTTATAAATAAAATTGTAACCGATTCTGTTTTAAGATTTTATCGTCTGTTCTCACATACGTTAGTTTCATAGCACTTTCTCTTACGTTTAATTATTTTTTAAACAAGTTCTGTCATCAACTCGAATGGCATGTAGATCAGCGCTACGTTACCGATTTAGCATTCCTAGAATTTTCTGAAAACGCGTTTTTATTTCTTTTATAATAGTGCTTTTAAAACTTGTTTCTGGAAAATGAATCTTAAGACAAAAAGTATGAAATAAAATAACACTTTTTTTTAAAAAAAGCAAAAATTACTGCTTAAAAAAGTAATAAATAAAATGCTGCCTGTAACCTATAAAAGTAAAATTTTTATTGGCTAGGCTAGTTTTACAGCTATCGTATTTATTTTATATAAAGTTTTATAGTACAGTGAACGAATTTTTCAGAAATTTTTTAAAGAATAAGTAGATGGAAAGTCTATTGTTTTTGAATAACAATAATAAATAAAAATTAACCTCTTTTTTTTATAGAAATTCTTGCCTCGTAATTCAAGATAAACCTTACATAAAATATACATAATACCTCGATAATTAACCGAGATTATATAAACTCTATTTTTAAAAGTTACACGCAATATTTTATTTATTGATTTTTTTTTCAGACCTACAGAGAAGTTATTGTTTTTTTTTAAAAATTTTCAAATTATTTTACTTTGGAGTTATGTTATAATACGAAATTTTTATTTCGCAAGATTAAGCCAAGTGTGCTGACGAGTGGTTTTTCTAAAGCTACACTTTAAGTGTTATTTCGGTTCAGAAATAAATTGTTATTTATTGTTATTTACTTAAAAATGGCTATATTTTGCTTCGATTTATTTGATTTATTATGGTCTGATTTTATATCCTCTCATCTACATATTTTTAAGTGCTTTTTTCGAGAATTTCTCTCTCTTTTTCCAGTCACGTTATATTTTGATTTGCTGTCCGAATTTTAAGATTTTATTAAATAACACTAAATTATAATGTCAAATTATAAAACTAAACAATAACACTTAACTTTAAGATGTTAAACATTTAAAATTACGATGGGGAGTAAAAAAATGTATAAGGAATGTGACAGAATGAAAAAAAAAAAAAAAAAAAAAAAAAACATTCAATAGTTGATTCGGGAATTGTTATTGTACAAAATTGTGAAAAATGCCACGCGACCGATCTAGAGCTTTTGTCTTAAATTTTTTGCTTTAAATATTGACTATCGGACTATATTTTCCCTTTTATATATTGAGTATATTTTCCCTCTGTAGAAAAAAAAAATAATAATAGAAATAAAAAAAAGAGTGAGAGAGAGAGAGGGATATTAAATGTTGTCAGACATAAATCTTAATTTATGTCTGGCATTTATGTCTTTATAATATATTGAAACCTTTAAAAATTGACACCACATATTTATATATATATGTATATATTGAAATCTTTAAAAATTGAAAAACTTATTGCAAGAAAGATAAAAAAACAACCACTCTCTATTGATTGTTGCAGATCTCGTTAACAAGTAAAATTAATTCTTATATATTTCTTCTGATTAAATCACAGTAGCAGTTAAAAGCGTTATTTCAAGTACAGATAATTATTTTCGAAATCCAGGTAGTAATTCATTTTTTTGCGATTGACATATTGATAAAATGTTCTTGCACTCTCAGAAATAGAACTTTTACTTTTGACGATTTAGCAGTCCTTGAGCTATGTTTCGTCAATTTTGAGAATTATTTCGTCACGAAATCACGTGATTTGTGACGAGATGAGAACTCTCAAATATATGACTAAAATGTTTCCTTGTTTCCTCATCATAGTGAATTTCGGGAGATTGTTTACTAGAATGACGAAACTTATGATAATGACAAGGCGATCGAACATAAAGTGCGGATAAATGTCGATTGCCCTTTATGGTGGTTAAGTAGTTTGCCTCGTAACAAGAATATCCCGGGTTCGAATCCCACATCAGGTATGGGTCTAAATTACCTCTCTTTTTTATTTGTTATTAGGGTGATACTCGTTCTATTTGATATTTAGGTAGCAGTGACCCAGGTATATGGTGCCGACAATAAAGTGATTATTAGAAAAGTTAGATACATTAGGCGATGCTAGTTTATTTTTTTATGTAGTAAATAGAAGAATGAAATATTTCGTTACTATAGGCAAAATTCGTTTTTTTTTTTTTTTTTTTTTTTTTTTTTTTTTTTTTTTTTGAAGAAGTGACGATAGTTATTTCTAGGGATAGCCTGGTCGGTAGGGCGCTGGGCCCATATCCAAGAGGTCGTGGGTTCGATCCTCGCCGGCCGAAGACTCCCCGTGTAGTAAATGGTGACTGATGCACGTTAAATCTGTCGAGTCTCAAAGTCCTCCATGTTCCCATAACAAATCAATACCTCTGGGGGTACTGACCCAGGAGTTTCCTTGTCTTCTGGATTGGTTCAAAATTACAAGTTGAACATTAGTAGTCGTAAACCCATGAAATTGGGTCGGCTGTCCAACGACGGTTATAAAATAAAATAAAATTTAACAATAAGTTGCCTTACATGAACTCCTATACTTCCATATCCAATAGTTTCAAAAGAATCTGTTAATTCTAACAGCGATGATGATAGTTCATCTTTATACCATTGTCCGTTTTCAAAGTAACAATTATTCTACTTAACATCTTTCTAAAGTTAAAACATATTTGTAGCATACTATTCTTTTCAATATATACATTTTAAAAAAGAGTAAATTTTTCCAAGTATTTTTAAGTTCAGTAAGTCTTTACGTTACTGGTTTTTAGATATTTAAACTGATTTTTCTAAGAGCATCTGTTAAAATTATGATTATATCTGAACAACACAACAGAATTGATGTAAGTGTGAGTTCAAGGAATATGTATTTATCAATATGCTTAAGCTTCGTCATATCATTTATTAAATATAAGTAATTCTTTACGTTACTGGCTTTTAGGTGTTTAAACTGATTTTTCTAAGAGTGTAAGTATCTGCTAAAATTATCATTTTATCTCAACAAAATTGATGAAAGTGTGGGTTCAAGGGAATACTTATGTATCAATATGCTAAGGCTTCACAATATAATTTAGTTTGTAAAATATGATTAACGTTTGCATTACGAAACATTAAATGCAAATTAAATTTGGATTTCAATTCTCACGGTAACACCATTCTCAATTTCTCAATAAACTTATTTTCTGAAATGTTTTCATTAAAAAAATCCATATCATTTTAAACTTCAAAGGAAAAATAGAGTTATTTAAAAATGTGAATTATATTTTAACCTCATTACCATATATATTTAAGACTTATTTTGTGAATTAGCTTTCTAAAATCATTTACATCGACGTCATTCAAGATAAGAATTTTTTTAACTCAAAATGAAAAAAAGAAGAAGAAAAAAAAAGAAAGAAAAAGTCTAAGCTCCCAAACTTTTCTTCATTACTGTTCGATGATGCCTTAAATTGAAGCCTTTTCATATTTTCTTTTTTCTTTCTTAAACTCAACAAAAAGAAAAAATTTTTTAATGCTATCCTTTCCTTCATAATAATAATAGGCAGTGAAGCTTAGTTGCCGACCAGAGAAAGAGTAAGCGAGAAGTCTGCCGGATAGGAGTGTCACGTTCGTAACTGAGAGGTATTGTCCGGCCGCCTCACACTCCACGAGAGAGCCTGAAAGGAAGCTCCTTTTATCAATTACTAGCCGCGCATGGTACTTTCTAACAGGTGAACTGAACCAGCAGAAGAGTCTGTAATGACCTGTCATCGGCACTCCACGCAAACCAGAAATTTTCCATTAATATGCGAAATCTGTCACTTGCCACCAAATTAACTCTTGACACTTGCGTGCTTTTTAGCCACCCCCCCCTTCCGTGCGCGACAGATCCTGCCCTTTCAAGACTGGAATAAGGGGGCACATTCCAGAAAATCTTCCGCAAACATCCTACAGATCGGCAGAAGAAGGGGAATTTCGAAGCGCTGGAGAAGAGTCATTATGCCGAGAGATGGGGGATTCGGCATCTTTCCTCTCGGATGAGGATGTCCAAGAGCAGTGTCAAAGGTGATGAAGCGAAGAGAAGAATATTTTATTGCTTCTCTCGGCCGTCATGCCTCTGACTAAAGGGGAATAATGGCTATGATGATTTGTAAGCGCTAGTATAGTTTTAATTAGTAAATGAGGACAGCTGTAATAATGTATGGGGTTTTGATAAAGGAGTATTTGATACTAAGTTTCAAAATCTGATGTATGGGGTTTTATTAAGTAAGGAATATTTGATACTAATTTTCAAAAGTTGATTTGGTACTAGAAGACATCTATACATATTTGACGTAGTGTTAAAAAAGGGAATAATGCAAAAAAAAAGTGCGAAAAAATAAAGCATCTTTTTTTGTTTGGATGTCCAAGAGCAGTGCCAAAGGTGATGAAGTGATGAGAAGAATATTTTATTGCTTTTCTCGGTCGTCATGCCTCTCACTAAAAGGGAATAATGGCTATGGCAATTTGTAATATAGTTTTAATTAGTAAATAAGGAATGCAGTTATACTACAAGGGGTTTGATTAGTTATGGGTATTATTTGATGCTCGCTTCAATTGCAGGCATGATACTAGAATACATTTATAGATATTTATCGCACATATTCTATTGCAACAAAATTCTGTTTCGAAAAATTTGACACCTTTTTGTTCGGATGAGGATGTCCCAGAGCAGCTTCTAAAGTGAACGTTGACAATTTGCAAGAGCAATTATAGTTTTTACGATGGCCACGTCTATGAATGTCTATGGACTTTAATAATAGCTTTGTAAGAGCCATTATAATATAGTTTTAAAAATGGAAATGGCAATTTATAAGAGCTATTAATGTTTTAATTAGTAAATAAAGACTGCTGCTATATTATACGGGGCTTTGATAAGTTAGGAGAATTATTTGATATTAAACTTCAAAGGAAGGTTTGATACTCTTATACATTTATAAATATTAGCCACGAATAATCTATTGCAACTAAATTATGTTTAAAAAAATTTGGCATCTTTTTGTTCAATTGAGGATGCTCAAGAGTAGTGTCAAGGATGATAAAGTGAAGAGAAGAATATTTTTAATTTATTTTTTCTTTCGGCCTTGATGCTTATGATTAAAAGGGAATAATGGTTATTACAATTTGTAAGAGCTATGATAGTTTTAATTAGTAATTAAGACTGTTTTGACATTATGTGTGTGCACGCGCGAAGAGTATGTTAAGTTAGAAATATTATTTGATCTCACTAAAATCTTTTAAAAAGTAAAAAAAGTTTCCAACCTAAAAAACTATTATGCGAAAAAGAAAATCATTCAATTCTGTAATGAAATTTTTTTTTTGCAAATTTCTTTTATAATAAACATAATTCAAGATGGAGAAATAAAAGACATTGATGTTTAGGAATGTCTCGTCTCAGAAATTTTATCAATATTTGAATTAATTATAAGTTTGAATTAATTTACGATTGTGCTTACGATAAGTTAGCATAAGTTCAGGAGAGAATTATGATTTATAAATGAGCACATGTTAATTTTATAGTTTAGTTAAAAATTTTATTTAAGTTTAAATAGAGTCCTTTAATAATATCACTTTTCTAAAAACAAATTAAATGCCTATTTTTTACATAATACGAATCAACATTTGTTGCTTTCTCCAATATAAAAGCATATTCGAATAGACAAGCTTTCAACGTCTATATAAAGCTGTCAGAAAAATTATGATAAATGAAGTACTAAGCTGTTTGTTATTGAATTTATATTAAATATACCTTTTAATTTCACGAAACTCATTTGATTATGGTAAGGTTTAAATTTAGATGATGTTAAAGCTATTCTTTTGTGGGGGATTCGAAAGTTTTGTTATCAGGAATCAAGACTGTCAACAACCACAAACCACAACGTTATAATAAAAGTGTTTCGTAAATTACAAACAAATTTCAATGGAGCATATATTTTTGGGCAGCTGATCCACAGAAGTTAATTATTTGAGTGATTTTTTGGATTAAACTCAAATCCGAGATTGTATTTCTAGATATCATCGCTTTTTTAGTCTTTCATCTTGACTTCTGCTTATTATAAAAGAAATTTATCAAATTGCTTTTCATTACAAAGCAAATTGTTTGATTTTCCTTTTTGCATAATTGTTTTTGGGTTTAATGACTTTTTCCAATTTTTAAAGTTTTTTTTTGGATTATATGAGTTTTTTTTTATTGAGTATTAGATAAATAAATATGCAACTAACAATCCAACGCCAACTGAGATACACAATTATCAAATCAAATTCAATTTGGATCATAAAGTTTTTACATGAATTTTACGAGCGGCATTAATGAATATAATAATTTCCTCTGCTGTGAAGAGAATGTTTTCAAACTTAAACATATTCTTATCCATCAATTTTGTGAACAAATGTGCCTTAAATATTTCAGTTACTATATGCATATAAAATATTTTTATTAATTTGTTTTTTATAATCTTTTTTGGCTTGACTTTTAGTTAGGACCTTAAGATAAAATAATTCTGTAAAAATACAAATGCACACATGGAGCAACTTATATAGCCCCAAGTGCTACCTTGAAAAATACTTTTTGCACTTATTCTGTTACGAAAAAAACAAAAACAAGTATGCTATAAGATTTTTGGAGCAGAATTTGAATCAACCAACTTGGGTTTCAAACTTGGATTACTCTATTGTTAGATGATCACTCTATACCGTGAGCCCTAGCGGCTTTTTAATTACAAATTTTAAAAAAGCTCCTGGTATGGATCTAAATATTGGTTCACATGGTTTGGACTAACCTTTAATTATCAAAACTCAAATTTAAATGTTTGCCCATTTATTAAATGCAGTTGCGTAAATAAAAAAACTACTGTAAGATTACAAAACCCTACTATAAGATCCACTTTAGATTTAGTACTGTAATTTCAGACACTATATTTTCAAATAATCGAAATTCTACTTTAGTAAAATAAAATTGTTAAAAAAAAGAAAGGGGATTTGATTCCTGCCACTAAATTACAAACTTTATGCAACTAATCCTCAATTATGCTCAAGTATACAACCACAAACCTCAAAAATTTTATGCAACTGATCCACGATCCTCAATGAAAAATGTGAAATCTATTTACAAAAGAAAAAAAAAAAAAAATTGAGCATAAGTAATTAAGTGCTAATAATCAGTGTCAAAATTTGAAGTTTTACTTATTTTTTGATAAACAAACATAAATGCATTTGTTTAACATCAAATAGAGAAGTCTAAGACAAAGGATGAACAACATCATTGACTGGAATCAATCAACTGTCATAATTTTGTAATTGTGAAGGGCAACTAGCTGTTTATACTATTCCTAATGGACGATACTGTTTTGCCTTCTCCTCACGCCTTGATACGTTAGCGTAGACATCTCTAGTGTATTATATTTTTATTTCTGATATCTGTTATACTTTAGTTGTAAGTGGAACCATAAGGATGATATTACTTATTACAAAGCGTCAGCATGACATAAGATAACATTTCTTGATTTAAATTCAATTTCTTTTTATAAAAAGATATGAATGCACTTACATCATGGAGAAAAGAATAAGAGGATTCGGCATAATGTTTTATCAGTTGATAAATATATAAAGAGTTTCTACTCTTGAGTTCTGATATCTAACTTTAGTTAGAGAGTTTCTACAATAGCTTATGTTGGGAGTTTTTAGCTTGTACAGTGGTTTTTCTTTTCTTTTTCTTTCTTTTTTTAAGTACCAAGCGATTCTTTATTTAAAGATGCGTTAATAAGAAAATTAAATTGCAAATGTAAAATAGTAAATAAAAATAGTAAATTATAGACAATTTTACCAAAAATTAATCGATAAAAACTTTAATAAATATTTTTAATTTGATTAAAGTACATTTTTTTTTTTTTTACTAAGTTCTTGTTAAATTGATAGAATCTTGTTATCTTTGAAATGAAATTTCGATGAATGTTCATGTAGATAGAATCTTATAAACAGAACTTAGATTGCTTTACGATAAGCTAGAGCACCCAAATCCGTACTGATGTCCGATATCAATGTAAGATTTAATCATTTTCCGGTCGTTATCAGCAGAATTTGTCATGATATGACCATCAAGGAGAATTCAGCCGAAATTTTTTGACGAGATTAAAACTAGCTGGAGCACTCAAATTTTAATTAAAGCTCTACGCTGGATTGCAGCATTGTTCGCAATTATTTCCCGACTGCTAAAAGCAGAATTTATCGCGAAATTATTGCCAAAGGAAATTTAACGCCTTTCAAATTTCCGGCCAATTTCTGACTTACTAGAGAGCTTGCATTATAAAGGTTCTTCCGTGTTTGATGGCAAGTTTTAAACTTTTCTTGATCACTACAATCATAACTTATCACCATCATTATCTTATCTCAAAGTTAATTAATCACTGGTAAAATTTTTGACCAGTTTAAAACTAGAGTGTTTAAACCTCATCTAAAACTCAAAGCTGATGACAAATTAAGTAATTATTATTTCCTGATATTTTTACCATCTGGTATTATTGTAATTGGTACATTCTTAATAATTACCAAATATAATAATATAAGCACAAAGTTATTATACTAGTATATTTAGTACCTATTAAAGCTGCACCAATGCTGTGCAGGTTTAATATAAATATTAAGGAGGTTTTTACTGCTACTTCAAAATGTATAAGAGCAGAAGAAAATCACTTGATTACGGTGAATTTTGATTATCATTAATTTGACCTCAAGCAAGAGCATCACACCAAATGATAGTAAATACAGTTAATCTTTATTTCTATTTGATAAACTATTAAAATTGTGTTTTGTTTAATCTAATAGCGTAAAGCCATCGTGTTAAGCCTGGAAGCCAAAAATGGCTAAAAATAATAATAAATGAAAAGAAAAAAAAAAAAAAAAAAAAACTGAAAATATTTTAGCTTTATTTATAGTATTGGTGTATGTGTTTCAGTTTTCGGCATTTTTTTGTTGTGTGATTCAGTACTGATTTATTGATAATTTGCTTTCAGTTTTCACCCCGTGCAAAAAACAGAAGTAGTTAATAATTTCTTCTGGGGAGGAGCTGTATATCAAAGTATTCGCCGAGCAACTCAGTAAATTTCGTAGCGTCATTCTAGCACATAAAATTTAAAGTACAATTCACTTACCTTTCTTTTAAAATTTTCATTTTCCCAACTCCTCTACTTTTCTTGTAATATTCTACAATCCTTCCTTCTTTTTTTTTTTTTTTTTGTTTTTTTTTTTTTTGTGCACTTTGATTTGCGTAATATTTTGTCTATTATATTTCAAATGTGTATTTAATTATTGATTCTTACCTTTTCTAGAATAAAAGCAATGTTGCTTTATTTTCAAAAAAACAAAAAATGTTTTAGAATTATAACTTATATTTTCAGAAACAAATAAAATTTTAATCTAATCCCAAATATTACGAAAACCATTATATTTCCCATATTCTATTGGGATATAAAGTAATCCTAAAATTGTAACTGAAATATATAAGATATCTATAAGATATCTAAGTTGTTGTGCGATATCTAGTGACATAACTGATTTCAAATTGATGGTGTTAAATCATTATTAATCTAATATTAATGTGCTGTTAATATTTTCATCATGATAGTGATTTGTTCCCCTTTTATTTCAGATATCTGACAGAGTTCTTTTTGGTTTATTTGGAAAAAAATGTGATATTGTTTTTTTCTTGGAATTAAAATTTTTTAGAAATGTGAATAAAAATATCTCTTAACGGGAATAATGTTCTGAATGTAACACTTAATATAAAATGCATAATTTTTTTAAAAACTGTTGCACATGTTATTTGAATTGCCAAGTATATTTAAGGTCTGTATCAAAAATACAACGAAGATACTGTTTTTTATAAATAAATGTTTTTCCCTGCTATTATTTAACTTCAATTTATATATCGCATGTTAAGACAATTTATTTTAAACACTTATTACACGTATACACACTTATTGTACGCTTACAAGGGGGCTAAGCCTCCTGTTTGCCGACGCTCACCAATCCTGATGATTGATTCGCAATAATTGTTGTCCCTCGGCATAAAACAGTTGAAATTATTTAAATAAAAATATATGTTCTAAAAAGAAAATTTGTGCCACCACTTCCCACGTCCAAATATTTTGCTTATGATACTACTAAAATTTATTAGTGAACATAAATCATTTTTCTAAGTAATCATTTTTTGAAAAAAACATTTAAAATTAATAGTATACTGTTATAACAAATTTGGTGAGTTTATAACAGTAATTTAATATTTTTATTAACCAAACGGATGGATGTATTTTGAATACAATTTTTGCAGTGATCACTTTGTGCCTGAAGATGAAAGTTAAGTTCTGAATCATTAACGAATCTATTTAACGTAATTCATAATAAAATTCAGTCATTCTCTGGCCCCGAAGAACGAATATTTAAAATTTTGTTACGGAATATATTGCGCTGACTATGAAAGACTAATCTATTTTATTAAGTTGGTACGTGATTGAATTGGTAAAGGTCTATTAAAATTTTTATGGTTTAAGTAATTAGCTAATCATATACAATTAGTTTTAGCTATTTCTAAGGATGAATTAAATAAATTAGTACTTATGGACGAAAAAAATTGCCGATGTAACGTCTGTTTCCTGTGTTGAAGCCATTGAATCAAAATCGCGATTGCCAAATTTATATGATTTTAGCATAAATTTTAATGAAATGCTGAAACAAATAATTAAATTAAAGAAAAAAAGTTGTCAAGCTCCTTATTCATTCGGAGTTGATCATAATTCAATAAGCTCGTTATTAGGTAATAATGAGCTTTATAGGCATCACTTAAAATTTGGCGATAAAGCTACAAAGCTAAAGATCTTGTCTAAAATTTGGCGATAAAGCTAGAGAACTTGCCTTGTTCTTTTTGCTTCCTTTTCAAGATCACAATTCCGTTTCCTGTTATATAATACGAACTCAGTAATTAATAATTTGGTATATAAAGAAACAATAGTTTATTTATATACAAAATATAGCAATAATTGATTAAATGTTTTAACATGTCAATTAGATTTTATACTCATACTTATATTCATTTTTAAAATATTATAAGCGTGCATGTTTTTAGCAAAAATAGTGCAAATTTTTTTACATGGTATAAACATATGCCGACAAAATCCGATTTTTTAAATTTTTTTTTAAAAATCACTTATTATTTTTTATTACACAGTATTGAAATACAAATTCAAAAAACAACTCATTAATAGTTCTCATAAAAGGAATAATTTCCACCAAAATATGAACATTTGGATCAGTTTCAATAATTTTGGGAACTGCGGAGATAACTAACAACGGCTGGAATTGCTTAATCTAATGTTCTAAATTACATTTACTAGCGAAAACAGGTTTTTAAATAACATGCAAACACCAAAAAATATTCATCTCTGTGAAAAAACATTTCGAAATTTTTTTTTTCCTACTGGGAAACGAATGCCTATTTGTGTATAATCACCAAATCTTTATTAGCAATATTTTTTCTCTGTGTTTGGAATCGCTTAACGTTTCAATATAAGCAGTATAATGTTTTGATTATTCAGTCAATATTTGGATAATGGGAGCCCCATAATCAAAATAAAGTCTAAGTTATGGGATACCATTTGACATACGTCGGCTAGCAAGGCTGCCTAAAAAGTAATTTAAAATAGGGAAATACGGGGCTTCCCTTTGTGAATTGTGACTAATATACTGGGTACATACATAATTATACTGGGTTCATTATAATTGATGAAGTACATAATTAAAATGAGTACAACAAATAACATATGTAATATAAACAATCAATTACAACAAATAAAAAAGAAATGACTTAAAATAAACAAGAGTAGGAGAACAGTATCTGTCTATCGAATTTAATCTTTCTTTTGATCTTGTTCCACTATTCTAGTAGTTAATTTTTTCTCCTTGTTGTAATTTGTATGCAATTTCTCTTGCATCTCTGCGTTCTGACGCCACCGACATTCCAAATTTTTCAACTATTAACGATCACAAAGCCATAACATTATTTATGCATCTTTTACGTTGTTGAAACTTTATTATTTTTTATCTAATTATATTTTGTTTGATTTTTAAACAACATGCACTGTTAAAATTTTCACTCTAAAATTATGGTAAAATAACTGGCAGCTCTCTGTCCATCCGATTAACCGTAAAGTTTACGGTAAAGAATTTTTTTTTTTCTTCTATGGTTTTGAAAACATTTGCAAAAAGTATGTTTATAAAACAATGAATACAAAACTATACGGTTTTTTAGCCATTTACAACTAGCATTTTTCAAAAACGAAAAAAAAAAATATATATATTATTTAACTAGACATGGGAGCTCGGATTCTCGGATTATTAGAATGTACGAATTGCGTATAATATTTTTATTAAAGAAACTGCTTAATAGGCATGGGAGAGTGCCGGACACTGGAAATTCTTCATGTGTCAAAGGGAATGGAGGAAATATTGTGGTGTCAACTGTAGGACTTGAACTGCAGTTCTGCCGGTCATGAAATTGACAGATAAATCCGCTCGGCTATGATATGTACGCAATTACAAAGAACTAAGAAGCTTCATTAGGTAGTTCTAGGTGGTGCGATAAAATTCTGATTGTTTAACCGTACTAGGTGAAAGCAGTTAATAAACAGTTTTTCACAGTACTCAAGAGTTTGATTACCATTTTATTTATGGTTATTTGACTGTTTTTATTAAATATGGTAAAATAACCATTCAATAAATTGTTATTTAACCATTTATTCCTAGAAATTTCTAACAGTGTGAGTAATTGAATAACTTATCACTTTTTTTTTTATACAGAGATATCAAAATTTTGCATGTTTGAACATGAAAATCATGCATCGATGTTTAGATTATTGTCTTATATCAACCTGAATTGTTCTTGCGTAGTTTTAAGTGCATTTTTTTGAAACATTAAACTATTAGAGTCCGGCAGTGGACTGATAGGTTTACAGATATGGTTCCCAGTAGAACACCGAAATCATACATCACTGACTGCGGTTAGTAAGCGGGTAGGTGACCACTTTGGTCAACGTGCGTAGGGATCGAGGGTGCGTGGTATCGGTTCTCGTTAATCTGTTACACCGTAAAGCACTCGTCGTCGGGCAACAAAAGCAGGGGAGCCATCCCCTGTGCTGATCAAAATAGCGATGGCATGCCTTCGGATCATCCTCAGGGATGTTTCCCAAACCGTCGCCAATAGCCCATTGAGCAGCTCTAGTGCAACCTTACTAAACTATTAGAATGTAAGAATTGCGTATTATATTTTTATTAAAGAAACTGCTTAATATTTACATTTTTACACTGAGAAAAAAAGGATGTTCAAACCTAATAGAATATGTTGCTATTTGCTGTGTTACTGGCTCGATAGGAACACTAAAAGCTCGATAAATTTCACCGAAGTACTTTGGGGATGATTTTGTGAAATTAACAATAAACATAGTTTTATAATATTTTATAAAATTTGGTAACTGTTGTAAATTTTGGTATTTTTATCATGAAAACTTAGCATGGAGTAAAAACCATTTATTCGGTTAAATTAACTTTTACGTTTCGTTTTTTTCAATAAATGTGTGGTAATAAGAACTATAATTTTAAAAACCAGTATTATGATTTGGTTTATCAAAAATGTCTAGCATACAGTACGTTTATTTTACTATAATTTTTTTTCTTCATGCCTTGCACTTATGAATGTTTACACTTAAATAATTACACTTAAATAACTGTAAAATAATTTTAAGACTTAAATTTATTTAAACATTTCCCCCTTCTCTTTTCTTCAGTATTATTAAATGAATAAAATTTTGTCAGATATGGCATTTTCAAAGGAAAAAATGTGTATGGCAAATATAATATTGAAGTGTAATGTTAATAAAATTTCATTGGGAGGTACAATGTTCTTTATTAAAAAAATACCATTATGAACAATACTGTTTTCCGATCCATCAAGAATAGGTTCTAGAAATAAACGAATGCAAAATTTACTTTTTATTTTGTTCCCAAACTTATTATCTTATTCCCAAACTCATTTACTTTTTATCTAATTACCAAACAACGGATTAATGAAATTTTCGTTAATGTACATGATTTTATACAAAACCCTAAACTTTTTTGTCCAATCAGCTTTGAAAAAAATTCACCTTAAAAAAAATATTATTCAGAACTTTTTTCCCTTTAAATATTTAATCAGGTTTTAGGTAATTTGAAAATTAAAAATATAATAATCATTATTTCTAAAGTGGATCAAGTTTTATGATTGGTTTGAAACTAGAAATTAACTGCTTTAGGCAGAGAATTCTTACTTTATTGGGTGGTTTATCTATATTACTTATATATTACTTTATATATATTACTTATTTGGTATTAATAAAGTAATATAATATAATAAGTAATAAAGTAATATTGGTATATATTACTTTATTGGGTAAGTTATCAGTTTTCCTTTTTTTTTAATTTTATGTTTTAATTCGAGCCATTTTTGATTTTCCGATTTTTAGCGAGTTTTTAAAAAGTGTCACTCAATTATGCAAATAATGACAGTTTCAACATTAAATTTAAAAGTAAGTACGTATTATTAATTTTTTGAAGTTTTTTTTTAAAATTTAATTTGCAATGGGAAAAAATAAAAAATAGAAGCGAAAAGTAAACATCAAACAAATATCATAACTAAATGGATGAAAAAAGAAATCAATGCACAAAATTCATTCATAAGAACGAATATTAACGACTAAAAAGGTTTACGGTTCTTTTTTTTTTCTTCTTTTTTTTTCTATTCATTTGTTATTTCAAATGTATATTTTACCACACGACTGCACAACCATTTTTAATTATCTATAAAACTATACGACTTAGGGGTTCATGTGTTTCATTATATTTAGTATTCTCAAATGTAAGTACGTCATGGTACGACCATACGTATTTTGGTTCTTCTTACGCTATGGTACGAAAATGCGTATTTTGTTTTGTTAGTTCAAATTTTTTAATGCAAGAGTGGACAAATAGCGGTAGAACCTAGATAGGAGTAGACCTATAAACGCTAAAGAAAATCGTCCTTAAACTAAAAAATCGAGTAAAAATTACAGAAAGAATGTTTTCGATACTTCACTGTGAAAAAAAGTGTGGTTAAAACAACCAGAATACATTAAAATTCCGCATGCTTCTGCTTCTATGATAACACTAATTATTACCTCAGTGGTTTGGCAATGATTTTAGAAAAATGAACAATAAAGCAAGGTTTAATAATAACTGATAAAATTTGGTAAATGAGGTAAATTTCAGTAATTTAATCGTGATATTTTAAAGCATGGTATAAAAACTATTTATTCGGTAAATTTACCATTTTGTATTTTTTATTAAATGAGTGGTAATAAGTACAATGATTTTGAAAACCAGAATTTGCGGTAAATCTTTAAAGGGAAAAAATAACAAATGAATGGTTTAAATACCGTATATTTGGTTTTATTAACCTAAGTTTTGCTTTTTAATTTTATTTTTTTACTATTTCTTTTAGAAATGTCATTAACATGCACTACGATAATTTTACCAGAATGTTTTTCTGCGTCCTTCTTATTTTAATCAGAAAAATGTGATAGGGAAATATGTCTTGACTTTATGACTACGGGATGATTTTAAAATAACATCTATGATCTTATTTTCGAATTCTTTATTTTGCATTATCATATTATACTACATTTATTGAGGAATTTTATTGAAAGGAATTTAGTCATATCAAATAGTGCGAATGTTAGTTTAAATCCACTATATTTTTATACTGAATTTACATTGAAGTATTTTATTGATATATATATATATATAATATATATATATATATATATATATATATATATAATATATATATATATATATATATATATATATATATATATTTATATATATATATATATATATATATATATATATATATATATATATATATATATATATATATATATATATATATATATATATATATATATATATATATAGGAAGGATTAAAAAAATCCGGAAAAAAAGTATAAAATTTTTTCCTCAGCCCACACGATTATATCTGCAAAAAAGAGTGATAAATATATATATATATGGGTGAATCTCAAGAATCATTAACCTATATGTCTTCAAACTTTTCCTATAAATATATAACATAATAAGCGAAAATTAATTCTAATAAAATTACAGGAATAACTATGCATTACTAACTTTAAGATACGTACAGTTTTGATCGCGAGTAACTTACTTTTGGCTTTCATTTCTTACTTCAATCCTACATTTGACAACTTTTCATGAGTGACGCTTAGAGTGTTTAACATACTTTTTATTTTTTTTCAAAATGTATTTTGTTTAAAAAAAAACTGAAAATCACTAAAAGCATAATTGAGTAGCTCAACTGTACTATCATATTTTCTTGAATGATATTTTTCGTGAATATTGACGCTTGCAAACACTTAAAGTTTGTCGCCAAATTTTGGCACGTCAAACCGTAACTATCGAAAATTGAAAAAAAAAAAGTATACAATTCAATTCTGCGAGTTACAAGTTAAACTAATGATACAAGTTTGTTCTACTTTAAATAAGCTTTTGGAATATCGCTAACATAAAACTCGCAGAATTGGATTGTATACCTTTTTTTTTTTCAATTTTCGATGGTTACGGTTTGACGTTTATAAGAAAAGTTTGAAGACATATCGCTGGTTCAAAACTAAAACGACACATCTGCAATGTTAACTCAATTGGAGATGTGTCGTTTTAGTTTTGAACCAGCGATATGTTAATGATTCCTGAGATTCGCCCATATATGTATAATTTTTGATAAAGTGGAGAGCGATATAATTTTTTTTATTATATTTAATATTATCATATTATACTGTATTTATTCAGGAATTTTATTGGAATTAACTCAGTCATATCAAAATGTGCGAATGTTTGTTTATAATGTTACTACTCCACTGTACTATTGTTACTCCACTTCATAAATGTAGACTAAATAAATTATAATGGCCGAAAATTATAATAAAGAATGCACCTCAGTTTCAATTATTGAGGTAAATCACATATTTTTCGGAAATTTTGAACCTTAATATTTTATTAATAAAAAATCAGTGACTTTATAACAAATATTCAATTTTTTTTAACATTAAAAACTGACACAAATTTAATTTAACAATTATTTTTATTAATCTTAGGGAGCTTTATTAATCGTATAGAAAATAATTCTAAAGATTGTTGAATATAAAGTTATCCTAATTGAAATTGTATGGAAAAAGCGTTTTTAAGAATATTGAATAAAAAATTACTCTGTACAATATTTTACACTGAATAGAAAAATACTTTTAAGAAAGTAACTATGAAATTAAACTACTTTATAAATTACATATTTATAAAAATATTTCATAAAATTGGAGATAAACTTTTGTTGTCAAATTCACATGAATTGAAAAATGCTCCATGAATTGAAAAATCCACCAATAACATGGCTATTTTCTTCGATTTCATTTTGTACTGATAAAATAGTTACGAATTTGTTAGGTCATTTGTTGAAAAAAATCTGAAAAACATAGTCAAATGATTCGAGAAACATCTTTAATTAATTATAAGAAAAATTGTTTTAAAGAATATTGGGCAGAAAATTCTTTTAATAGAAATTAGATAAAAAATTCTCATTGAGAACAGAACGATTTATGTTAAAAACTTAATTCTAACTTCTTTCTGTCAAAAGAATTTCCTCATTAATTGAAAAATGCGCCCTTTAAACGGTTATTCTTTTTATTTTATTTTACACTGATGAAATAAATAACATTGCATTAGTTGTTAATAAAATCTGAAAAATATAGTCAAATGATGCGAGACACATCTTTAATTAATTATAAGAAAAACTGCTTTAATAGTAATGGACAAAATTTTTTAAAACTGAAATTGGATAAAAAACTAGTGAGAATGGAAATATTTATATTAAAAAATTCTTTGTAAACTTAAATCAAAAAAATTTATTTCCGTCGAAAGCCTTTATGATTTGAAAAACTACTTCAGCGACTATTCCTTCAATTTAATTTTACATCGATAAAATAGTTACAAATTTGTTATTAATAAAAAATTTGTAATTGCATTATTTTTCGAAAATGTAACATTTTAATTTATTACATTAATGACGTGACTTAGTAAAATGACGTCAGAGAGAGAAACACCTTCAATTAATTATAATAAAAAAAGTTTTAAAGAATATTGAACCGAAAATTATTTTAATTGAAATTGGCTAAAAAAATAATGAGAATGGAATTATTTATATTAAAAAATTCTTTGTAAACTTAAATCAAATAAAAAATTTTTCTGTTAAAAAATTTCTTTATGATTTGAAAAATACAATACTTAAACGGCTATTCCTTCAATTTTATTTTACATTGTTTATATTTACAAATTTGCTACCTTATTTTTTTAGTAATGTAGCAAACTAATCTGTAAATAGTCGAATGATTTGAGAAACATCTTTAATTAATTAAAACTGTTTTAAAGAATATTAAAAGGAAATTTATTTTAATTGAAGTTGGATGGAAAATAATCAGAATTGAACTATTTATTTAAAAAAAAGTTTTTCTACACTTAAATCAAACAAACTTCTTTGTGTCAAAAGCATTTCTTTATGATTTGAAAAATCCACCTCTTCAACTTAATTTTACACTAATAAAATAGCTACAAATTTGTTACATTATTTGTAACAATCTGTAAAACGCATCAATTTGTGAAATCAGTAAAACATTGTCAAATTATCTGAGAAACACCTTTAATTAATTCTAAGAAAAACAGTCTGAAAAAATATTGAACAGAAAGTTATTTTAATTGAAATTGGATAGAAAATTCTCCTTGCGAACGGAATGATTCATATTAAAAAAAATTCTTTATGAACTTTAAATCAAATAAATTTCTTTCTGTCAAAAGCATTTCTCTATGAATTGAAAAATCCACCAGTTACACGGCCATTTCTTCAATTTTTATTTCTTTTCTTCCGATACTCAGATATTACATTTCTTTTACCTTGTTGCTGTAAACAAGTCTCTCCCATCATGTGTCGGCAAAGAAATACCATTAATAAATATCGCGTCAGTAGCAGGCGTCGAATCAAATACAAAGAAGTTTGCGGACACGTGTAAAAGTGATATATATTCGATAACTGTCTTCTCCAGCCTTATAATTCTGTCCCGCCCTCCGCATTAACCGCGATTCTCTTACTTGGCGGTTTATCCCCGTAAGGAACAATAGAATCCGAAACTGAAACATAACGATCACGGGGAGAAATAATCGTAAAATGAAGTAGTGGAGAGTATTCTCCCCGCCAGACGTTAAAAAACATCTGACTCACCCAATTCGGTAACCGCTCCGATCATGTGTGAAGATTTGGTGTAAAAAGGATTGGGAGGGGTGTGGAGTAAATGCATGTACCAAAGATAGAATCTGTATCCGGGGTGGAATGTGGAAGGTGTTAGAAATAGGCGTAGTCGCAAATGCAGGTAGAAAGAGTATCCAAGATTGGTCCAATGAGGAAACACCTCCGCTTATGACGTAGCAGGTATTACGACCAATGGCAATCAAGGATGGGGAGGGATTACATTCTGAATCAGATGCCGCGGGATCTTCGAGTTAAGATTACATTATTGCATCCGTTGATCGAGAAAGAGGAGCTTTAAGGTATCAATCTAAATTTAATTTGCCAAGTTGGCTCGAGAATCAAGTGAAATCGGCTGTGCGAGGCCCGCCATGAGCGTACCAGGCCGCACAGACGGCAGGCCCGCACCTCGCTCCTCCGAGGCTTGGCCGGGTCCCGGTGGACTGGCCAGGCCACCGGTTCCAGCAACCGGTGTTCTGGCCGCCGCCGGGCAGCCGACCCCGGGGCTGCTCCTGCGGTCAGCCGAGCGCTACCAAAGAACCCCCAAATGCGCCCGCTGCAGGAACCACGGGGTGGTGTCGGCGTTGAAGGGCCACAAACGCTATTGTCGATGGCGAGACTGCGTTTGCGCTAAGTGCACGCTGATCGCCGAGAGACAAAGGGTTATGGCAGCTCAAGTGGCCCTGCGCCGTCAACAGGCCCAGGAGGAGAACGAGGCGCGGGAACTGAGTCTGTTGTACGGGTGCCATGAGGGCCTCCTAGCTATGCATCGAGCCGGTTTCACTTTCTCGGCTGCAATGGCCCATATGTTAAGTGGACGAAGGTCATCTGGTGATTCCACATCAGCAGCGCCTTCCTCAACGACACCAACAGGTCAGATGCTATTTTATATTCTATTCATATTTAAAGCATGTGTAAGATGTTTTAAACAACTGATTGAAACATCTAACACATTAATGTGCTATAGAAGTTGTAGGGTTTAGCTTGTACAACAAATAAAACGTTTTAAAATACATAGCATCCAACACACAAACATTTAGATAGTTACTTTCAAGAGATCCTCAAAGATTTTGGTTAAAAATAATACAAAATAAAATAGTGAAAAATTCTAAGCTAAATCATTGTTTTCAAGTTTCATTGTTTTAAACAACATAAATATGCTAAAGAAGTTACAGTGAGCAGCTTGTATAACAAAAGTTTAAAAACACGCAAAAATAAACTATTAGAAATTTAATTTTTAGAGCTCCTCAAAGATTATCTTTAAAAATAATGTCATCCTAAGCTAAATTATTGTTTTCAGGTTTCATTGTTTGAAACAACTGATTAAAATATATGCAACGCATGCTAAAGAAGTTATAGGGTACAGCTTGTACAACACGTGCAAAGTTTTGTAACACGTAGAAATAAGCTATTAGCAATTTTCTTTTTAGAGCTTCTCAAAGATTTTCTTTAAAAAGAATGTAAAATAAATTGGTGAAGCGTTCTAAGCTAAATCATTGTTTTAAAGTTTCATTGTTTAGATTAAAATATATTAATATGTTTAATAAATTATAGTGCACAGCTTATAACAAATAAATGTAAAGGAAAAGTTTTAAAACACAAAATAAACTATCAGCAAATTACTTTTTAGAGTTCATCAAAGATTTTCATTAAAAAGAATGTAAAATAAACTAATTCAATATTTTAAACTAAATCATTGCTTTCAAGTATTTTCTAAAATAGATTGATTGGTTGCCTGTAAACAAAAGGATGTGAAGATGTAAATCTATTGTATGAATATATTATCTTTATTTTTTCATTTTATTACTTTCACTACACAAACAACAAAGCTATATGTTTTCAGAGTATAAAATATTTGTTTAAATTGTTTATATGTAATAGAAAATTAATTCTTACTCTTACTTTTTCTTCTTTTCTTTTTCAATTAGGAAAACGTTTAACATGAATTGTTCAAAAATTTGAACTATTACTTTATATGAGAGAGATTTTTAACTACACAATTTCTTTTTTATTCAGTTGCATGTATTAAACTTCTTATTTTGTATTAATATTAAATGCATATTTTTCGAATGGTTCGGGAAAGTTCCCCTTCGTTACTTATAAACTAATAACTTGGATAGTTTTTTTTTTTTTTTAAAAAAATGTGTAACTAAAATAAGTTTTTATTGTACTATGAAATATCACTTAGTACTTATAAATTTTTCTGCAAAATAGGAAATTGTAAAATTTAAATTCATGAATGCAATGACTAAACTGAGATAATGGAGTAATAGTGTTTTGTAAATTTTTAGTAAAATAAATAAATCCATGCATGATTTTAATATTTTATGTTTTAATATTTTCATGATGATTTGAAGGAGTATATTCAATAAAAAATATGTTAAAATCCAAACTTATTAAAAATATTTTGTTTTAAAAATATTAGTTAAAAATATAGTTTATACTATACAATTTTACTTTTAAAATAAAGTGCTATACTGAAAAGAGAGTACTGTTGTTTCTCATTGCACTTCAGTAAAATAATATTAATTGTTCATTTTAAAAATATTTATCTATTTTATATCTAATAAAAACATGGAAAAAAGCACACATAATAAGAAAAAAATGTTTATTTGAAATTGTTTCATTAAATAGATTTAGTTTCGAAATTTCTAATGAAATTGACTAAAATGATCGACGTTTTTGTGAAGCCTGCTAAACTAAAAGAAAAAGCATGCGCACTTACTCTAAATGTATTCCGCTGGTGGAAAAAAGGAAAACAAAATTTTGTTGCTGTTAATAAAAGCTTTGGTTTTGCATTAGTCAAAGCAGAAAATGAATATAAATTAAAGTGTTGTAAAAAATTTTAAGCTGTTAAAAACTTGATTTTTATTTTTTTACTTTAATTTTGTAAAATAGAAAAAAATTCTTATTAATTTTGATATGCGATGTGCCTTTACAATAGAAAACACTTTCAAACTATTACTTTTGCCAATTTGTTTCAGAAATATTCTGAAATAAATTAACTTGAATAATTTTTAAAAATTTTAAATGTTTATAATTTTTTAAATTTAATTTTTTAATTTGAAATAATTTTTTAAATTTAATTTTTTAATTTGAAATAATTTCTTAAAAGTATAAAATTATAACTGACCATTGGTGCTAACGGTTAATAACTTAATTATATTTAAAACTTATTTTAAAAAGTGAAATAAGATTTTCTTTAATAACGAACAAGAAAACTTTAATAAATTATTTTTCAAAGTTGAAGTTATTTTACATAATATATAATAAACCAAATATAATAAAATTTGTGTTAATATCTATGCAAACTATTAACATTTATTTCAAACATAGTTAAAACATTGTTTTATTTAAAAAAAGAAGAATGTAAAAATAATAACCTTACTTTTTCAGAAGAAATACTTTTTTGTTAGACCTCATAACTTTATCGTGCATCGTGGATTCTGTTATATAAATTTGCTAAATATTTTGAATGGAAGTTTGAACTGTGTTTGATAAGGCCAGAAATACAGACAGTCAAAGTCATAGTCAACCCAGTCAACTGTCACAGTCAACCCAGCTAAAACAAAATATTATTGTTCATTTGAAATATATTTTTTATTATTTTCAGTGATTAGATAGTTTATATTAAAAAAAGAGAAATCACCTATTTGCGCTTTGCTTTGAAACCGTTGCTTTTTAGTAAAAATCATATAAAAGCTTCCAAAATAATTTTAAATTACACACTTTTTATAAAAAGTGTATTTCTTTATAATAATAAATTTAAACAAATATTTACTATAATAAATTGAGTATCATCGAATCTTCTATCTTCTTGTTTTTCATATGTTTCATTAATCATAAATAATATTCTTGATGTAACTACAAAAAAATTCAGTTTGCAAGTCGACAATTTATATATATAAATATTGGTGAATTGTATTATAAATGCAAACTGCGATAACATATTTCTACAAATTATTATGCATATATATTTTAAAATTTTATGTATTTGAATGACTAAACGATGTCCTTAATATTTAAAAAAAGTATTAAATCTAAAAGTATTTGCCAATGAGTGCATACACTAACAACTGTTTTTTTTTCTAAATTGATCGCAAATATTATAAATGTTTTTATCAATTTCAAAATCTCTTTACAACATAAAAAATATTAATTGAAATTTTTTCAAAAATTAATTAAAATAACCAACTTTAAAAGTAATTTTTGAACTCAAAGTTATTTTAACGCAAAGATTGAGTAGCTTTTATCAACAGTAGTTTATAATTTGGTTTAAATGAACCCAAAAGGATGTTTTAATTTTATTCTAAATATTATATTATATATAATTTTAATGCTACATAAAATGTTATAAATATTATATATAATTTTAATGCTAAAATGTTTCTTTTTCTTTTGTTATTCGCATATATATTGCCATTGTTAAATGATAAATTATTGCATTATTTAAAGCAGAATCTATTACGGTTTAAAGTAGAACAGCAAGCTATCTTCTAAAGCAAAAGCTAAATTAATTAATTAGCTATTATAATTTTGGCTACGAGAATTCTATAAAATATAATTTCTTGATTTAAATGGAAATTTATATATTATGTTTTACTTTATTAACGATTGTTAAGAATTTTACAATATACAATTTTACTTATGTTATAAATAAAATAATATTTTAAAATTTGTTTGTAATTTCACATTTATATTGCTCTTACATTACTAAAAGAAACTTATTCTGTAATTGTAATTCCGTTAGCGGATAAAAAGAAATTTAAATTAAGGCACTCAATATTATTTATTTTATGTTACTTCATCAAGTCATGGTTTGACACTTGTTGACAATGAATTTTATCTTGCAGTGTCTATAATTGCGATATGTATGACAAAACCATAGTTACACATTTTATATTAATCATCATGTTATTTACTCTAAGTATAACAAATTTTCAGAAGGAAATTTTAGGTGTCATCCAATTTATTATTCTAGGGCTGGATTGGTCCTGTTTCATGGAAATTTAAATTATTAAAAAATTTGTGTGCCCTTTATATAAAGAAAAACAGTTTATTATTTCTTTTTAAAGAAAAGCCTTTTTAGGTAATAGCTAATCTCAAATCAAATCTTACATTATCATGTTGAGAGTTAAAAAAAAAAAAAAAAATCAATGATGCATTTCTGATTTAGTAGAACCACTTTTCTGCATATAACAGAAGTTTATACAGCTATAAATTTGGTTTTGTTTGTCCAAAGAAAGTTTCTATGGCTATGATAGAAAAAGAAAAGAAAAAATAGTTTAAAATTTAAATTAGCAAATAGTGAAACAAAATATCATTTTACAACCTTTTACTAAAGTATTGGCTTTCTTCCCTTTTAAGTATTATTTTTTAATAAAATAAAGTAAAACCCATTGAGGGAACATTTATTATGCCTGCAATATATCATACCTAAGGTTATTGATTAATTAAGGATCTACTTATATAATATTTTGTTCAAACACCATCTTCAAAGTAATTCATTCTTTGATATCTTTAGAATTATGAGAATATTTAATTTGTATGATTTTGTGTCACTATTTATTCTACATTTTAATAATTCAGCATTTACAAAACAAGGTTTTGTTTTTCTTTTAAAAACAAAGAAATGTTTCGTTATGATCTTCCTTTAAAAATTTTTAAAATTCTAGTCGAAAAAGAAGACAAAAACTTTGCACGCAGGAATCGTAAATTAATAGTTGAACGAGGAAAAATCAAAAACGATATCAAAATCTGACAGATAATTATGGAGGTAAAGACTGCACATGCTCATCGAAACATGTTTGATTTCCTTTTGGAACTGGAGAATTTATCTTATAATTGTTTTAATCCTTCCCTCTGTTTTCCATGAGGTAATCAAACAATAGGTATTGGCTAAATGTAGTTAGAGTTCCCCCACCCCCCTTGTTTAAGTATTAGTTTTCGATTCTCAAATATGTATACATCTTTGCCTTCATTTTTTTTTTTTTTTTCGCCAGGAATCTAATAATTGAGAGTGGTTGTATTTCAAAAATGAATTAGGTTTCAGAAACGTTTCTTCTTGTTAGAGAATTCTAGGAATATTATTCATTCACAATTTTTACAATCTATATAACGTATATGGGCAAGTTTTTAATTTTCTACAACGAATCTAATAATAGACGTTTTTGCGTTTTTTATAGCTCCTCAATTAAAGAAAAAAAAAAAAAGTTCTTTATTTTTATGAAAGATTCAGGAATAAATAATTTATCCTTTGAACTTAGGCAAAATATTATTTTACATAATAGTTCGAAAAATAAAGCAAGCCTTTTAAAGCACGTTTTGGTTTTTATATAAGGATAAATGCTCTTAAAAATGTTCTAAATGCTATATTGTACTAAACTTTAGTTACCCCTTTGCTTACCAGAAATGTAATTTATAGCAATAGTGGTTGTATTTCATAAATGAATTAAGCTTTAGAAACGTTTCTCCTTACTAGAGAAAATTCTAAGAATATTATTGATTCACAACTTTTACAATTTATATAATGTATTTGGGCTAGTTTTTTATTTTTTACTAGGAATCTAAATATACGTTTTTGAGTTTTTTTACAGCTCGCCAATAAAAAAAATAAAAATATAAAAGAAAAATGTAAAACAGAAAAAAAGGTAGATCTTGATTTTTATGAAAGATTTAGTAATAAATGATTTATTTTTTGAATATACGCGAAATATTATTTCACATAATAGTGCGAAAAATAAATCGAGCATTTTAATACACGTTTTGATTTTTAAAAAAGGCCAGGTGTTCTTAAAAATGTTCTAAACTATATCTATTCTAAGCTTCAGTCATTCCTTTGCTTACCAGAAATCTAATAATTTATAGAAAGAGTGGTTGTATTTCATACATGAATTAGGTTTTAGAAACATTTCTCCTTGCAAGAGAATTCCAGGAATATTATTGATTCACGACTTTTACAATCTATATAATGTATTTGTGCACAATTTTTTTTTAAATTTTCAACTAAGAATTAAATAATATGCATTTTAGCATTTTTTACAGCTTCTAAATTAAAAAAAGTAAAATAAAATAAAAAATTTTTTTTAAAAAAGTTCGATCTTGATTTTTATGAAAGATTTAGTAATAAATAATATATTTTTTGAATTTATGCAAAATATTCTTTCACAAAATTGTTCAAGAAATAAGGCGAGCATTTTAAAGCACGTTTGGGTTTTTATAAATCGTCAAGTGCTCCTAAAAATGTTCTAAATTCTATTTTATACAAAACTTCAGTTATTTCTTGGTTTAACTTTTGTTTATCTAGTTTGTTTTGTTATATTTGTTTTTTTGCTTTGGCAATGTCTTTCAAAACTCTATTAAGTTTAGTGTTTAACAATCACAATTCCTTTTTGATATCATTGGCTAGAAAAAAACTAACAGTAGAAAAAAATCAAAATCTAATTTTTTTATATTTTTTATAATATATTAGAATTTTATACTAAAATATTTGACAAAAAATAAATAAAATAAAAATAAAGACCCCATGAAATTTCTAAAAAATATTTTTTTTGGTAGATATGTTATTTTTTAGTTGACTTAATAAAATGAATCTTGAAATCACGTAGAATATCCAGTGATAAAAGCACCAGATAAAAAAATAATAAAAATATGATAAGGAAAATGCACTGGAATATAACTGTATTACAAAATCTCTATTGCATAGAAAACTTCTTCGTGGGCAATAATGTATTTTATGCACAGTGTCGTAGTAAAATATGATACTGAAGTCCGATAGTATACTGGAAATAAAACCAGTGAAAATTTAAAGAAGAGGTAACGAATATTTTTCCTCATACTGTATAATGAAATTCAAACTTTATGATAAAACCATTGACATTTTATTTAATAACTTAAATATAAACATTAAAAAAAACTAAATAATAGTTTGTTTTTTTTATAAAAAACACTTTAAAATAAATTGTCTTTAAAATTTTATACAAGTTGTAAGCAAAAACGTGATGTAAAATATGCAAAACTCAAAAACTTACACTTTAGCTCTTATTGAAGAATGATTTATTTGCCAAAAATTGTTTCTACTTTCGCCATTTTATTGAAAAATAACGTTTAAAACTCTTATTGGTGAAATAAAGGGAAAACTGTTGGGAATTCTAAAAATTCGATTTTTTTTTTATAATGATATAATAAAATGAAAAAGCATATTAAGTCATTCTGAAATTCATATTTGGATATAATATATAAATATTCACATTCAGACATAGCATATTAATATTGATATTAAGACATAAAGCATTTTCATATTTTGTGCTGATTAGATAAAAACAACAAAAGTATATTTTGCTTGTTAAGGAGAGTGTTAGTTTCCTATTGTTTAAAATTTAAAACAGTTAATTGTAGTCCTAGTCGAAAAAATAGTACGAATAAGCTTTTTTAGTTAAGATAAAGATATATTTCACAAGTGATTAAAGGAAAAAATAATAGAAAAAATAATTTTATTCAAATGACATAAAAATAATATTCGAGCATTCATTCTTTCATTAAGCAGTTAAATCACTAAAGAGGTTATAATTATTTCAGGTATCAGAATTTTTCCAGACTCCGTTTTGAACAAAGTTAGGATTGTAGAACATAGTTATATGAAATAACGGTGCAGAATTATAATAATGGAACATGAATCTTTTATTAAAGAAAAAAAAAAGTATAACGAAAAAGTATATATTCAATTAAAAGTTGAAATTCTGTTTTTATATTTTACCTAATTTTTTGGAGAAAAAAAAAATCTAATGATGTAGGCTTTTTTCAAAATCATAGATAAGCCTTAAGTAAAATGTAAGCATATTCTTAGCTTAGCTATTCTACATTGATAGCTTTAGCTATTCAATTGTATATTATATCTTTCTTCTTCTTTTGTTTCGTATTTCATAGTTTTTATTTTATTTTGTTTGTTATTTTGCGCTTGCACACTTCCGACTTTATTGGTTTAAATACTGATTTATATCACCCACAATAGTAATTAAATTATTAACATGGGGAATTAAGAAATACGATAAAAACAGATACTCTTGAAAACAGAGTAGTAAAATAGGTTGGTGTTAAAATAATTAAATAAATAAATAAAAAAAAAATAAGCAGTTGCTTCGAAAAGTTTGCATATGTTTTTAAGATAAATATCACGTTTATTGCTTTTTAAAAAAATAAATCAAGACTCATAAATTTTGAATTTAAAAGAAAGGTCTTTTTTAAGATAATTAAAAGAAAAGATAAGATCTGTAAAATGTTTTAAGTAAACTGCATTATGTATACATACGCTCAATTAAACTTGCATTTATATCAACAGATGGTGCAAAATTTCTCTTTAAACATTAATATAGATAATCCTACTTAAAATGATATGAAAATTTTAGAATAAAAAACTAAATATATATATATATATATATATATATATATATATATATATATATATATATATATATATATATATATATATATATATATATATATATATATATATATATATATATATATAAATATATATATTAATATATATATATGTAAGTAAATAGTTTTGTTTAGTTTGAGGTTATGTAAGTGTTTAAAGTGATTTGTCTTCAGTTTAATGTAATTTGTTATCCTAAAATCAATTTTCGTTTTACAAATTGCTACCACTATGATATAGAAGAATTGCTACAATAATTTAAAACTTAATTTTATTTTGGAGAATCAACACACATACCTGCCAATCGTAATATATTAGTAATAGGCTGTTCTCAAAGGGTGGGAATGACCTGAACTCCAAATAAAATTTCTGAAAAATCTTTTAAAAAATATTATGGTTAAAATTCTGGTTATTAAAACCAAAATATGGAACCTAAGCCATACATTTGGCCATTTTTCAATTCACGTGGTTATGGTTTAAAGAAAATTCTGGTTATGAAAATTATATTATATATGACTACACATTTATTAAAAAGAAAACAAAGTTGAAAAGTAAATTTAACTGAATAAATATTTTTATGTCATTCTCTAAAGTATCATGATAAAATTACCAAGTTTTTAACACCTTTACCAAATTGTATCAAACATTTTGAAACTATATTTTATTGTTAATTTTAATAAAATCATAACCAAATTGTTTAGATATAAATTACAGTCCTGTTTGGTGTTCCTATTGAGCCAGAAACATAGTAAAGTTTTCCATATTCTGGTAGTTTTGACCATACCTTTTCTTTCTAGTTTTTAAAATTCTATTTTTTTCAGTGCTGGATTTTAGGAAATGTTTTTGCAACGAAAGAAAAATAAATGTAATGATAAATGTTTGATGTCTTAAAAATAAAAATTACTATAGTTTTATTTTTTTTTTGTATGAAAGGGCATTTATAAAAATATTAACATTTAAAAAAAAAAAAAAAATGTCATATGCGTCTTATACTTTTCAAATTGCGTAATTTGCTTACAGAAAATGCCAATAAATTTTTTAAAGATAACAGAAATTGTAAGGATAAGAGAAATTAAATACAGCCAAAATGAATTTGCAATAATAAAAAATAAGATAATAAAAAAATGATTATAATCTTAACTTTCTTAAAGCAAAAAAGAATTTTACAAAAGTAGAGCTTATTTTGTGCATTATATAACAGTTGTTATAAAAAAGAAAACAAACGGTTGAAAAAAATTGTGGCAGCTGTGTTCTTTAGAAATTTTTTAACATTGACATTTGCAATCAGTAACTACATTTTGGACAACACTGTTACTCAAGTTACTCAATTTAGCATAAATTATGCACCAAAGTTTAAAAAAGTTCATTTTTTTCAAACTTTTTTTAAAAAAACATTTATTTGTTTTATTGTGTTACGGTAAACTTCTGCAAACTGTTTTTTGAACTATTTCTGACTAGCTAGAGAAATCTTTGCAGAAGTTTTGTGTTTGACGCCAATTTAAGTCCCAATCACTTCAATACCGTTGCAACCAGAACTTATTGCGATATTTCATTCAAAGGAAAATCCCGCAAAAAAAAAAAAAAATAATAATAATAAATAAATAACAATAATAATCCGTTTATTTTTAGACTAGCTTCAACATTCGCAATGTAATTGGAACTCTGAGTTGGCTGAAAATGGAAGTTTCAAACGGTCCTTGATCACTACAAGCAGAAGTTATTGGGATATTATCTTCACGCATTTTAATTGGAGCTCTGAGCCGAATGAACATCAACCATTTTATTAATAAATCGTTTCGTAATCGCTTTATCGCCAGAAGACATTATTTGACAATTAAAATAACGAATACTTAATAAGGGCATTCATATTTAAAGGGGAAGCTCTGTGCTTGATGAAAATACAAGTTCCTATTGTTCCCTAAATTTTACATGCAAAATTTATCTATGTATTTTTGCTAGCTGAAATTTGGATTACTTCCCAATATTGATCGAAACAAAAACAAATTATAGAGAATAATGAAACATAACAGAAATTTTAAAAATTGAGTTTATCAAGTTTATTTTTGTCACAACTAAAACGAATATCATAGGAAACATTGGTGTAGTAACAAACTTGTATAACCGCCGAAAATTTTCTTCCCTCCCCACGTCTTTCGAAAGTGATGCGTCCTAAATTTATTATTTTTGGTATGACTAAAACATTAATTAATAATTTTGGTATAACTAAATTTATTATATTTGGTCTTTTTTCTTTTTTGTCCTTTGAAAAAACTAGTTAAACAAAAAAAAAAATTTAAAAATTAATATTTAGATTGATATAACTTTTTTTTGCGAACTTGATTTTAAAACTTCATAAAGCAATTAATTTCAAAATCTTAATTTTTTTTAAAATTTTATTTAAATTATTGCATTAATTCGATTAAAATCTTATGTGTTTATAATCTATTATGTTTTTAATCTATTTATAATCTATTATGTCTTATTAAATTATAGTCACGGTTCGAATTTTTGCAATAATATTTAAAATAAATCATGACATGTCTTATACAAAAATTATAATTGTGCAATATTTATATTCATCAACGAGGCTTAGTGAAAAATTTAAAAATCGGATTACAGTCTCAAATATTGCAAAACCTTTAACCCAGAAATGTCCAAAATTGTGAAACCTACATATTAGCTTAGTCCAAAGTCTGCAACGTACAGATAAATAATGTCCAAAATTTGTAACTCATGTGCCTGAAGATCAGAGCCGGATTACTCATTAGGTCAGACTAGGCCATGGCCTGGGGCCACCAATGATTAGGAGCCTCCTTAAAAAAAATTTTTAAATAAATTTTTAGAAAAATGAAGAAAAACAATGATTTTTTTTAAAAAAAATCAATTTTAAGTATGTATTAATAAAATACGATAATTTTTTTTTCCATATTAGTAATAAATTTCACATTTAGTTCTAATTTAACAAAATAAAATAAAATTTTATTTATTATTATTTATTTTTATTTTAAATATGCTTTCTTAAATGAAAAGACATATAAATACTTTTATATTTGAATAAATAAAAAAATATACGAGAAAAAAATTTAATCTAAGGGCCCCAAAAATTTGAATGGTCTAGGGCCCCGTGTACGCTTAATCCGCCGCTGCTGGAGATTTAATAATTAATAAATAATGTTTTAAAACACTTGGTACAGGTTAATATTTTATATTATATTGCATTTACAATACAATAAAAATTTGGTGCTAAACTTGAAACTTTTTAAAATCAGTTGTGGTTAACATTATTGTTCTCATCTTTTAAGACCCGTTAAAATATGAAGCTTCAAATTTTGATCTGCTATCATGAAGTTTTGATTTCCTTAAAAAAAATCTTATGAACCTAACATAAGAATAAACACTTAATTTAAAATTTTAATGAACTACTACTCTTTATAATAGCATTTTTCACATCATTGTATTTTAAAAAGTCCGGCGTTGTAAGATTAAATAATCTGTTTAACAAACGTCTCAACACTAATTAAGTAATCTCTTAAACTCAGCTCATTATTATTATTCAGTTTGTTTAAATAGGGTGTAAGGGGAATATTGAGCCATTGATGGGCATAAAAATTTAAGCCAATATATGTATGCCTAGGGCATTACATAGGTATAGATCTATTATCTATTAATGTTAAGGCATGCATCATCATTCGGGATTACTGCCACCACTTTTCATTTTAAAACATTAGCCAATGCAAGAACTTAAGTTTGGAGATCAATTGTAACGATTGATATGAGCTATGGGTAATGATTGATATGCATTGTGTTATACGTTAATAGTGCACGCGTTAAAATTGTAACACTTAGGTCTTTAGTTCCACTCTTATAAGCAGAGCATAAAAAATGACGGTGAAGTTAACCTTCTATACTAACTAAAACAGAAAGAGTTTAATATGTAATTTATGTAAGTTGGTGATGTTATAACAAAAAGAAGAAATAAATGTACAATGAGCCAAACAAAACTGACCTCCCTGAATAACTTTTGATCTAATGATTGGACTTTTAGCTGCGATATTTTTATGATATTTATGATTATGAGACGATATTTTTAGCTACGAAATCAGGCACAAAAACTTACTTTCTCGGAACAAGCATGCCTTTTGTTCAATGGATTCTTATTTCTGACCCCCAAAATATAGGGGGTAATTTCTATTTTACCATGTAAAATTACCTTCTTTAAAATGATGTAAAAAGTGCATAACTTACAATTAAAAATATTTTCGACTGTTATTAAATAAAATAATTAAAAATAATGAATATTTACTAAAATGAATTTTTTGCATGGAATGATCTTTGGATGAACAAATCTTATAGCTGGGTGCAAACATTTTTCAAATTCTTGAGATATGGCGCAATACACAAAAAATAAAATTAACATTAAGGAGTCCAAACTTTGGATCGCTCTCCAAACCAAACTTTGGTTGCCATATTTTCCAGATTGCGGCTAGCCATATATTTCGGGGGTCAGAAATTCGATATTTTTTTTTGTTGCTCACAGTACATATGAGATACAACTCAAAAGATTTAGTAGTAAAATAAAAGAGAAAAACTTTTTAGCAGTTTAATGTTTCAGACATTTAATTCAGACTGAAAAATTAAAAAAGAATAGTTTAATGATTGAAGCTCAATTAACAAGGTGAAATTTTAGATAACTTTATTTATTATAATTGGCTGTACACATTGTAAAAAATTCCGGGTAATGGATCATCCGGATTTATGGGAAAAGAGTAGTGACACTCTGGGTGCTTAATCCGTAAATTCCATTTCACTGCTAAATTTAATCATGCCTTAAAATGTTATGTGGTGATTTTTACAGTAATATTTATATAATTACAGTGATTAAGTGAGTAAATACTACTGCAAAAATTACGATATATCATAATTTTAGTTCCGTAAAATTTTAAGGCAAAGATGGATTTTACGGTAAAATTTATCAGCACCCTGAATAACAGTACTTTTTACAGTGATTTTATCCGGAATTATTTACGATGCAGAAGCGAAGATGTCTGAAATATTCTATTAGTTATGTAGAAAAAATTTGTGGCCTTTGTCATTGCATTCATATAAATCACTAATGAGTTTGAAGTGCTTAATCTGGCTATATAACTTATAAAATAAATCAACTATAAAAATATTTGTTATAAAAAGTTATGAAACGTATAAATTTATGAGGGAATTATTATAATCACAAGTAAAGGTTTTTAAATGTACTTTTAACTGCACGCGCGCACAACATAAAATTATTTAATCCAAAACATCAAACCCAAAACAAAAATGTTCATAAAATTACAGTTTGAAATTTAGATCAAAGAATGGATTTAATTACCTCATTGGCTATTAGCTCCAGATTTATATCATGTAATTAATATGCCATACAGAGTAAAATCTTATTTCTTAATATAAAATTTCTGTAATAGCAAATAGTTTAAGCGTTTTTTTTTGCCTGTTAAATGTAATTAAATTATTTATGTAAATTGACATAAAATACTGGACTTAATGATTAAGTGATGCTTCCTAAACTAGAAACGGTTTGATTAATTTTTTTAAATAATAATATGTGTAAAAAAATTAATAATTTTGAACCTTAATGATGTTAATACTCTACAATAGTTATTTTACAAATTCTTGTATATATATATATATATAAATAAGTTTATATATATATATATATATATATATATATATATATATATATATATATATATATATATATATATATATATATATATATATAAATAAGTTTATATATATATATATATATATATATATAATATATATATATATATAAATAAGTTTAAAATGAAGATGAAACAAAGGTAAATTACAGACAAATGAAAAAAGGAGGGGTGGAAAAAATAATAATGACGAACAACTGGGGAAAGAAAATAAAAAGAATTAATAATAAAAAAAAAAGAAAAAAAAAAGGATAAAGTTTTTTTAAAAAACCGGAAAATAAAAGATATAATCTTTTCATCAGCCCACACGATTATATCTGAAAAAGAGTGCTTTCTAATATTGTATCAATATAGCCAAAGCAAAATATATCAATACAATAGTGTGAGGAGCACTCAAAAAATTTTTTTACAAAAATTACGACAAAAAAAAAAAAAAAAAAAAATTAAACACAATAAGTAAAAATAACACGTAAAAACAGAAAATAAAATATAAAGGAAGAGCAGAATAAAACAAAATTTTAAAGCGTGCAGTGAAATATAGCGAACTTACATGAACGGGAAATTTTTCAAGAATGATTTAAAATGTTAACGTAACAAGATTGCCAGATTGCAAAATATGAAAACAAAAGCGCAAATTGAGTGTAACTAGAGGAGTTTAAAGTGCATTCTTGCTGCGTTACTGAAGTCCGTTTGATTTGTTAGTTACCAAGGATGGGTCAGAAAGCGGATGTGCGCGAGGTAATATTATACTGGATAATTTAAAGAAGTTGACTATAAATAATTTTAGAAAATAAATATTTAATATATATATATATATATATATATATATATATATATATATATATATATATATATATATATATATATATATATTATATATATATATATATATACTAGTTTAAATATATTTATTTACATATATACTAGTTTAAATATATTTATTTATCGAAATATCTCTCTATTAAATATGAAACTGGAATTCGAGAATTTGAATACTGAATTTATTTACTAACTTTAAATTAATTCAGTTTATCTATTATTTTGAATGATTTACTTTAAAGCACAATTCTTTTTACGAAAAAAAAAATCATTATGTTATGCCTTTTTAAATAAAAGTAAATCTGAAAAAATATTTCATTCTATTTACACATTTTTTAGAATAATCTTCTTGTTACGGATTAAAAAGATTTCAAAACATGATTTATATGTATAATTATTATAATTTGTTTCGAACATTATATCAAATTAGTTAAAATTTTGCTCACAATTTCTCCGAACATTTATTTAACACTTAATTATTTTCTTTTTGTAATCATTCAATTATTATTATTTGTTCATGTATTGAAAAAAAAAGATAGAAAATTTAAAATTTTCTTTATAAAAGGAGAGACATAATATAATCTGAAAAGGATTTTGACTTTTTGGTTAAAAATTAATAATCAAAAAATTCGAAATGAACGTGTAAAGACGAGATTAAAGTTTCCTGTTGAAAGATTTTACTAATAATGGGACAATGTGTGAGCAATGCTTGAATATCTCATCATTAATATAAAAAAATTTATATGCCTCTATTTTAAAAAGGTTAAAAACAACAAGCCTTTGCAACACTTTAAATACAAAAAATAAATATTTGTAGCAATTTTTTTTAATTATATAAAGCATTGAAAAAACCTTAAATTAGTTAGAGTAGGAAAAAATTCAATAATTTTTATTTTACAAAATTTAAAATGGATTGAGTATTACTGGTAACCGGGTAAAAATAGTTAACAAAATACCACACAATTTTGATTTTGAGCAAAAATGTAAAGGGATTTTTCACTTGAAGGACTTCTTCTTATTAATAAATGCTATTTAAATCCCTAAGATTTTTTCTAGTACACTGAGAAAAAAATGCATGGTCAAAACCACAAAATATGGTAAAATTTACCGTGTCTCTGGCTTGATGGGAACCTCAAAAATCTCAGTAATTTTTAGCACTTTGGTAATGACTTTTTGGTAAAATTAACAATAAAATACAGTTTTACAATACGTTAAAAATTTGGTAAATGTGTAAATATTTGGCATTTTAGTCATAATGCCTCAGTGACATTTATTTTTTAGTTTTGTAATTTTCACAAAATATATGCTAATAAAAACAATAGTATAAATACCGTATACTTTGGTTTTCATTGGAAGAATTATGGGTTGTTTTTTTACCAAAAATATCATTAACATAACAATACGGTAATTTTACCAGAAATTTTTTCTTCTTGTGGGAATCAAAAGTATCTACCAAAAAATGGTAAATAGTAAGTTTATTAAAGTTGATTTAAAAGTGGTTTTTTAATTAAACAAGAAAGCATGGAACTTATTGCTAAATGTCAAAATGTGACAAAGAAGAAAAAACTAATTCATATAAGTAGGGATAGATAAATAAATTGAAAACTTATCAAAAGGCAACATAGTTTTCTCCAAGAAAGACTCTATAGAAATCTATTTATGTTTTAACACAATTTCAAAAAGTTTATATTTTTCTAATCTAAATCGGGTTTAAAATTGATTTGCTTGGATAATATTGAAAATTATCTTGGTTAAAACAGTTAGTCTTAGTTAAATTACTGCAGTTTTGACATTTTCAAAATATTAACTCGCTTACATTGTACAGCGTAAAAAATAACATTAATATGTATAAAAAAAATGTCGACATTTTTTATCAAAAATTAAAATTAGATTAAAATTGTATTAAAAAAAATAATCATGATTTGAGTCCCTTAAATCTGTATGGAACATAATCAAATTAACATGGAACATAATCTGTCTAATCCATTATCGCAAAAGGAAAGAAACAAAACAAACAGTTGCAAAAAATTACTGTAGGTAGGATGTAATTTGGACTCTTTCAATGAATGACATTATTTTAATATTAATTTGAATAAATATAATTAATATTTTATAAAAAAAGATTCATTGAGTTTGAATGCAAATTAAAAATGTTGTCTTGGCTATGAGTTCCTTTAACCTGTAATGTATAAAATTAAAATAAGGCTAAGTTCTAATTAGTTATTGAGAAAATGAAAATCAGCACACACTCTTTCTCTCTCTCTTTATATATATATATATGTACATATATATATATATATATATATATATATATATATATATATATATATATATATATATATATATATATATATATATATATATATATATATATATATATATATATATATATATATATATATATATATATATATATATATATATATATATATATAACTTATTGCATTACCTCTATGTACTTTTAAAAGAAAGTTAATATGTAAGAAAAATATACATTGAAATTGGATATAAATTGCTTAAAATATAAAAATAAATAACATAATTCCGTCTACTTCCAAGTATCGGATTAACTCTTTTATCTTTCAATGCATGACCAACAGTATTTTATAAAAATGATACATAGAAACTGGATGCAAATTGAAAAGTCGTATAGGTTATGAGTCTCTTTAACCAGGCATGAATAAAACAAAAATATGGATAATAGCAAACCCCGTTATTGCGAAAACGATAATCTACACAATTGAGAAAAAAAAAATATTGCAAAGATACAATTCTGTCTATTTCAATGTATCGGATTATCGCTTTTATTAAGCATTCTCTGAAGAAGACTGAAAAAAAAAAAGGAAGGAAAAAAATTCAACATTTAAGCTAAATTTACGGATTCCTACTTCACTATTCTTTTCAGCAGCTGTCATTCAATACAGAAACTGGAGAAGCTTTAGCAAGTGTAGCGATTAAGGGAGCTTTAAAGTGGATTAATTTGGGTGCTCCCAGGGGGCACTTCAGTGGAGCCCCGTGTACGTGGGGCGTCTTTCTTTTGCCACTCAATTGTACAAGGGCAGTGTCCCTCAAAAAAAAGTTGAGGATAGAAAGAAAAAAAAAACTTTCCTGATAGTCCAGTTGAATGCTGCTCTGTAGGTTTCCTTTTGTATCACTGTAGGAGGACCAGGAAAAATAATCTACAAAGATATCGTATTTCGAAGCATGGTGACAAGTTCTCCATGTAACTGTATGACAAGAAGTGCTTAGGTTCATTGTAACGTTACATTGTATGGTACAAATACTTTTATAGGTAGAGTGAAATCAACAACAACTTGTCGCCTCGTTGAGCTCGTACTTCCACCCCCCCTCACCCTATCGACCGTTTTTCTTGTCTTCAATCAGGTGCGACATTTTTTTTCTTCTTAAACTGGAGGTAATTTTCTTACATATTTGAAAGATTGTGAAAAGTGTTTCATAATGTGTTATTCTACAATATAATTCGTAGCAAAAAATTGAAGTGACAAAATTTCTTATGAGATCTATTGACTGCATGTTGCATATTATGAAAAAGTAAGAAAAAAGCATAGAGTGGTTATACTCCAGTTGCGTGTTCTAAGAAGACAGGAAAGAAAAAAATATTCCTTTTCTCAAAACTCAAGGTTACTTATAAAAAAGAAGGTTATAAAAACTCTTCAGACTTTTATACTAGCTTTTTTTAAGCCATTAAATTTTGATGTCTATATAAATTCGACGTAATTTTGTCAATTATTATTTGGATTTTTATTTTTTAAGGTTTATTAAGAGCATCATGAAAATTATTGTTGTGGTGATGTGATGGTTACTTTGCCTACTTTTGCAGCATGGTCTTTTCCCTCGTGCATTTGAATTGTATTTAAAAACCATTTAATTTTTTTCTTTTTTTTTTTTTTATATTTTCCTGTTTTAGATTTTAAGCAACTCAATTTCTACTTCTAAGAAAATTCAAATCGCAATTGGAATAATTCTATTAAAATTTTATTTTCCATGAATACTAAGAATAAAATGAAGTTTAAAAATGTGTTTTTATAAATTATTTTCACAAATCTGTCAAGATTACCCAAATGATAGACTTAAAAAATCATAAAATGTATTTAACGCCTCCAATAAAAAGTATTTTTCAAGAGAAAAGTTAATAATTTGTTTTTCTTCATAAATGCATGAAACTTCCCGCAGCAACTGTTTGGTTAGTTTTATCATAATATATTAGAGCCTGGCATAAAAACCTTTAATTTGTTTAAATTAACTTTTCAATTTTGGTACTTTTTTCCTAATGTGTGGTAATAAGAACTCAAATTTAGAAAACTCATAATTTCTGGGAAACCGTTAACATGTACATTGGACTGATTAACCTGAATTATGCCCCCCCCCCCCCCACAGAAACATCATTACCATATAGTACGGGAATTTTACCAGAACTTTTTTTCTCCGTTCAATCCTACCATGATACCGATTTCGGGAAAACCTGAAAAGTGTCCCAAAATGTTGAAAGTACGAATATGTAAAAGACACAAATTAAATCCATTCTAACTTGGCATTATGAGTTTATATTTACATATTGTCTTGATTTTTGAATGTATGATTTTAAATCTCAAAAATCTTAAAATTTCTTTTCAACAATAAAATAAAACTACAAATTTACATAAAATATTTTTTTTTTCTTTTTTAAAGAAGGATACAGAATATTATTATTTTTTTAAGCCAGTACAAAAATTTATTTGGGCAGCTAGTCTCTGAGATAAGGCAAAAGATTCACTTTAAATTTAAAATCTTTCCTTGCATTATTATTGCCATTATTATTTAAAATAAACATACTGCTTGTTCGAAATTAAGTGATAATTATTACATCCGTAATAATAAGTAAAATAAAAACAGACATGTAACACAATTCAAAAAATGCTTAAATGTTTATTTTTTAAGTTTTTTGTTGCAGAAATAATTCAAATAATCTAGAACTATTTTATGTATCCCAGAACTTTTTGTTTAAGGTTATATAAATTGGGACCAAAAGTGAATGTAGATGTTATTACAAATTCTGCAGAATGATTATAAAATGAAACTTTACTTTATTACGTAAATTTTTAAAAAAAATATTAATTTTAATTTTAATTAATATTGGGAAACCTTCACGACTTTATTTTAGATATGTAACCACAGTGTTGAAAAATCTAGAAAAATATCACTCAAAAACCTTACAAAATTCGTATTATTTCTAGAGAGAAAACATGTCTCTTATATTGAAACAATAAATTTACAATTTGGTAAAACAAAGAGCCTTAACCTTAAATGCTGCTTTAAAATATAGGGCAGTAAAAATTTATATTATTAAAAATAAATTCCTTTTAGGATTTATTATAAATAACTTTTTCTTGAAATAGTATCATTGAAATATTATGCTGCCAAATTTTAAATTTTACTAAAACAAATATTTACGATTGATATAAAATACTTACAACTAAGTATTCATTATAGTTGAATTTAATATATGCTAATGTAAGCTATGAGCTTACAATTAAACATTTAATCGTTATGAATGAATATACTTTAGGCAGTAGGGAAATTATAAGAGCTGCATTTCTGGGACCTAACACTGTATTTCTCTTTAAAAAAAAAAAAAAAAAAAAAAAAAAAAAAAAAAAAAAACGTGTTAAATTCTCTTCGGTGGTTGATTTAGCATATTTACAGTATTTTTTTCACTTTTCGATGTTATTTTTAAAACTCATTTGGGTGCTATTAGAGCTTGACACTAATGATAATGCTCATTCCCATTAAAATAGCTATATGTACTTATTTTTTTGCTTATTCCGTTTTACTAATTAAATAATTAATTCTCGTAATGAAACTTAAATTTTAAGAACAATTTTAACAGTAGAAAATTCAAACATTACATTAGTGATTCCCTATTAACTACAGATATTTAAAAAACTTTTCACAAGCTTCGATTGTCTTTCTTCAAACTCTACAGAGTTAGTCAATTTTATTTTTAACGTAAAATATTTCAGATGAAGTTGATAGCATTTAAGGAATTAAATTAAATTAAAATTAATTAGCTTTAAGCAAATTATGTGGAATTTTTTAAATATTTGAATCGTTTGTTAGCCACATAAATTTTATTTTATGATTTCTAAAATTTATAAAGAAATATTAATGCGGATTAAAACTTATAAAGGAAACATATATTTTAAATATGTTAATATTTAAATTTTATTTTCTTTTTAAAGAAAAATTGTGGAGTTCAATTTTATTAAATTTGCTATTACCTAGCTTTGAAATTAAAAAAAGATCTTCCAAGTTACTTATTATTCAATGCATTAGTGTCAGAGCATTTCTATAAAATAGCTGTAAGTTTCACTGAATATATTTTTTAAATCACTATTATACCAAATGTGCAATGTAGATGTCATGAATGTACAACATATGACATGTTTTTAAATATAATTTTTTTATTACAAAACTACACATTTTGAAATAATAAAATTTTACATTCTCGTGTAAGCTATACGATCTAGAATTTGAATGCAATTAAAAAGAAAAGCTATATTAATAATATAATATTATTCTAATTTAAAACACACTAATGTAGTATAGACTTTTAAATGTTATATAATCAACATTTCTATAGTATCCATAAGAAACATTTCACATATTTAGTTTGAGCAAGTCCGAGTATCGTAATTGAACATTTTTGTTTATTAGAGGAAAATATCTTTTGCTTGCACCATCATTTAGAAAACAACAGAATTTGTATTAAGCGTTATGCAGATGAGATACGAGTACACTATATCTGAGAGTAGAGGGGGGGGAATTCATAAGTGCCTGAGGATTAGATTCGAAAACAGTAGTAGGCAAAGAAGCAGGCAAACCATAATCAACTTCATATCTAGGATACTTTTAGGGGTGTGGTAAAATTGCGATTTTATCAGAATTGGAGATATTTTATAGAGGAACAAAAAAAAGCAATGAATTACGAACTAAATAAGAATTATGAATTTTTATTCCATTAATTGCATATTAAAAATTCTACAGAAAAAATTATTTTATTTTGACATTAGGCATTCAACTATTTATAATTTGCAAATATTAAAAATTTACATTCAATTTTTAACAATTTTTCAAATATTTGAAATTTACATGAAATATATAAGAAAAAACGAAGAAAGATAAAGAAAACGATAAGAAATTAGGAAGGGAATTTACATAAAGGCTTACAAAAGTTCACTGAGAAATTTAAAGAACGGTGGTCCGCCGAAGAAACAAATTCTTCAAGAATGGATGTTCGTCATGAGTTTTGTTATCTCAGAATATGGATTAAGGAGAAATTGGCAAGGATACTTTTATCGCGTTTCTTCATAAATTTCAAAATAGAAAAATCCCAAACTTTAGCGTAAGTACGTTGTCCCGAACGTTGAAGTAAATTTGCAACTAAAATCTCACAAATTCAAAATTTTTTGCTGTTCACTGAAAATCACTGAAACTTCCTTACTTTCTGTAGGGTGAAGAAATGAACGGAAAAAAAAAAACATTTTTTTTAAAAAGCAAGGGAATTTCCAAAAAAAAGTTTACAAAAACATTTTCCTAAAAAAAGTTTATAAAATCCTCCATCAAATAAAAAATTTTTTTGGTTGGAGAATTGGAGGATTGTTGGTTGGAGGATTGTGTAGCTTTTAATGACTACACTTTACAATCAGTTCAGAGTGAAAAACTTCAATTAATTAATTACTATTTATCTAAATATATATGGGAGAATCTCAGGAATCATTAATCGAATTCTATCTATTCTCTAGGTTGTCCAGACCGTAACCCTGTCAAACCGTAACCCCAGGATTAATTAATTGAATTTAACATAATAAGGGCATCAAAATTTTCGATGTTCACGATTATTTTCTGATATTTTATACATTTTCAAACAATTCTGGAGGTGTAAAAATAGTGTGCCTATTATTTATTATTATTATTTTTTATTATCAAAAGTTAGTAACCTTAAGATTAATTAATTGAATTTAACATAATAAGGGCATCAAAATTTGCGATGTTCTAGATCATTTTCTGATATTTTATACATTTTCAAACAATTCTGGAGGTGTAAAAATAGCGTGCCTATTATTTATTATTATTTTTTTATTATTATCAAAAGTTAAAGGTTTTAGAGATCTGTACATATATTTACATTATTGCTTTTTAAAGGTAGATAAGTAACTGTATAAATATTTTTCCAATACAAAATTTTTAACCGGGGGTTTAAAAATTTCTATTGGAAAAGTACTTATATTACTTTTACAATAGCTAGCTTATTTTTAATATTTTGTAACTCTGCAATATAATGTAACTTAGCATAGTATATAAATCTATAAAATTAAAGTCACCAATTCATGAGTTGCTATTTATATAAAGATTTATTTGTATGGCAAGTATATTTATAACAATTATGTATGATACCTGTATGGTACGTATTTAGTATAATTTTGGCAATTAGTATAACATTTAATAATGTGTAAATTCAAACAAATTCATCAAGACAATATTGAAAACTATTCTTGAAATTAGTATGCGTATACAATGCATAATTTTAAATATGATGTTTTTATAATTTACTAAAGCCTCATATTTGGCTTTTGATGATTAGTACCTGGTAAAAAATTACTGATTTCCTATTTTCAATTAATTTGTGCTGTTTTTATATTCCATATTAAGTAAACTGATTAAAATAATTTACTTAAAAATTTTATTCATGATGTATAGAATTAAAATAATATTTTTGATTAGTGAAGTTAGATTGAAATCTTTACTAAACCTTACCTTCTATACATTTTTAGAGCTAATATGATAGAGATATAATCAATTTATTTTTTTATATTTTAATAATTGAATAGTTATAGAATATATTGTTAGATGTTTTTCAAATTATTTTTCAATGGTTCAAAGTAAAAAAAAAATCATTTCTTTGATCTTGTTATTAAATATCCTCCTATTTGTTGCGATATTCCAGGGAAAGTACAGCTCTGCTGCCTTACTCAAAAGGGAGACAGCTCAGTGTGGATTTTGGCTTTCCTATTTCAAACTGCCCTATCATTAGCCTTGAATTTGCATCTAGTTATTATTGTTTTTTTTTTTTTTTTTTTTTTTTTTGTTTTTTTTTTTGAACAGCCGACCCTATTTGTTGGGTTTACGACTACTATTGTTCAACTACGTAGCCTTGTAATTTCGAACCCAATCCAGAAGACAATGGAATTCCTGGATCAGGAATTCTGAGAAATTTGCCTTCGTGGAGGACTCTTTGATGGAAGTAACACGCATTTGCGTTACATGGAGTGGGAGATCACGAGAACCTCCCACGGTTAGCCTGATGGCAAGGAGGCTCTAACCCATGATTTGCTACCACTGAGGATATTTTACATTAGCAATGTGATCAGTGCCAGCCGGGTGCGGAGCTCTAATTGACCAACCATTCTAATTGACCGACCTGAAATTCGAACTCAGTTCACCTCATTGAAAGGCGAAAGGTTGCATGGTTCTTATTGTTATTTTGGTTCTTATTGTTATTTTGCTGACGCTCAAGCCTTTTCCCAAACGATATATCCATTTGAGTCTTGAGTCGGTGCTGGCACCGATCATTCTGATAACGTGACCAGCTCATTTCAATTTTCGGACGTTGATGAAATTTATTGTATTGGAATCTTTGTAGACATTGCATAATTCATTATTGGTTCTTTTTCTAAGGACGTCTTCACTTTAAAATCCAGAAGGAAAAAAAAAAAAAAAAAAAAAAAAACATTTTAGGCATTTCTTCTCAGAAATTGCGAGTAGTTCTTTATCTTTTTCAGCCATTGTCCATGTTTCGGCTGCATATGTTAAAACATATCTTATTAAACAAATATTAGTAATTCGGTTGATCTTTTTATGAAATCCGCCATTAAGAATTTCTTGCAGGTCTAATGAGATGCAAATAAAGTATTACCACTACCAGAGTTTTGGCCTTTTGCTCTTCCGTTTATTGAAGAGCTTTGTTTCATAAATCTTCTTCGCTGGATATTTTCATACCATTTAGCAGTATGAAAAGTTCAGTTTATTTGAATATAATGGCACTTCTTTTTAATTCTATTAATATTATCGGGCTCTTTAAAATATTTATAAACTTCAAAGTCAAAACGTTTTTTTTATTTTTTATAATACAATTTTTTTGACGTAACTAACCATGACTATGAGAGCAGTGGTGGGTCAGGGGATTGAGCTTTCACCTCTCAGTGAGGTAGCCCAGGTTCCAATAAGAGCTTTGACTCAGGTGATTCTGCTCCTTGCTCGCTCTGACCGCAGTGCTGGCGTGAAATATTCTCTGTAGTAGACGGTCTATGGGTTAGAATCTCTTTGACATCAGGCTAAACCTGAGTGGTTTTCAAGGTTTTCCTTTCCATTTAATGCAAATGTGGATAATTCCAATCAAAAAGTTCTCCACGTAGGCTAGTTTGTTCAAATGATTTATCCAGGAGTTCCTTTGTCTTATGGATTGGGTTTAAAATTACAAGGATACGGAGATCACTGACAGTCGTAAACTCAGAATTAGGTTGATACTTCAACGCTGGTTATAAAATAAAAATACTTGTGAGAATTTTTCAAATTAAATGTATACTAAAATGTAATTAAACATGGAAATCTACAATGATCTATTTTTTTACTGTTGGATTAATTTTATTCAAAGGTTAGAAAAAAAGTATTTTTTGCCTATACTCACATGTTTATCGATTTCTGAAACCATGACTATCGATCAAACGTTCGAGGGCGACAGAAAAAAAAAGCCCCATATGAAGTGACTACGGGCATTTTTCTTCTTCAAAAGTTTTCTTTTCTTGTTTTCGTTAAAGAGACAGTGTTTCTAGAAGGTATGTTTTGGTTTCGATTCCATTTTTGAAGTGATCCGAAAGTGGAACAAGGAACGGTAAATTTCACGGATGCATTATCCACAATCTTTTCCGTAAAACGTCTTCAAAAACAAATATTTTTCTCAGTTGGGCATTGAAGCAAACAGAGCACCCGAAGCGGGTCAAAATAAAAATAGTACTACATAAAGTTCAATTTCTCCCCGAACATTTTAGGAATTTTTTTTTTGTTGAGAAAAACTGTTTATTTTATTTCGGGATAAATTGTTTGTCCCAGGAAAAAAACTGAAGAGTGGGAGTATTCTTTCTTGCCATTTTATTATAAAATCGAGTACATCTGTAGCAGTGGATTGACAGATCTTTTTTTTTTAATTCAGAACTTTTATCTTCTCTGCTATAAAATGTTTACTTTAAATTTAAAAAAAAAATAAAGAAAGTAGGCATCATTTATTTAAAAGACTTTGTTACGAATTACCACATACAAAGGAATGAAGTATTATTTTAATCATTTATCAAAAAAGTTTGTAAAAATTATACTTTTTATTTTTATTTAATATGAGCTGCACAATCAGTCTTCCCGATGAGCAGACCTAGTGCGTTCTCCAGAAGTGATATCCACTCTTTCAGGACCACCACAATGGGTGGGATACCGTTGGCCATGTTAATTTGGACGTCTAGTTACTGCCACACTAGAAGGCAGCACCGAGACTCTATTTGAATGCTAAAGTGCACTAGGAATTTAATTTTGCCGGAAATGCCAAAAGCCAATAAGGCACTCCAGGGATCTTTTACATGCCGCATAATCATACGACATGGCCGCTGAGGATTTTTTGCATGCCGAAAATCCGGTGTCTGGGCCGGGGATCGAACCCGCATACTTGGGCTCAGAAGGCCGACTAAAAATTATACTTCAATTCAACAATTCGAAAAAAAATAAAAAGTACTGATGAATGAATATTTTGGCCACATTTCTGGCAAGGATTGTATAAATACATATTACGAGTGGTATTTTGGAAACATCCTGTATATTAGAGATGGGATTAGGGCTTAGTAAAACTCATCTCTGCTACACATTAACTAGTTTAACATATCATAAAAACGCATTTAATTATCCAACGAAAGTGAATTCTTTTAGATAATCAAATTTATTCTATAAATCAGAATCAATAAAATCTAATTGATCAATATCAGAAATCGATAAAAATAACTAGATCAAAAAAGCTTCTTAAATATTTTACTCTTTTTTTTTCCAAGCAGAATGAAAAAGAATTAGTGCGTAGCAGCAAAAGTGTAGCAGAGATAAGATACAGATTTTTTTTCGGACAATCCAAGACCCAACTACTCAAATCCAAAATTTCCTTATAAACAGAGTATTTCGTAATAACCACCCTTAAAATTTATTTATTAATGGAATTACTTGCAAAAATGAAGTACAAAAATATGTTCATTGAGATATCACAAATTAATATTTAACAAATAGAAAACGTTGTCGAGACTAGAAGAAAAAAAAAATTCAAATTAGTTTTATTCATGGAAGAACCTGAGAGAATTCAAATCGCTATTATTAGAAACAAATAAGTTTTATCAGGCAATCAGATTGGTTTTCAGACCCGTTTTCTTATTAAGATCAGATTTTTTTTTGCCTTTTCTCAGCTAAAATACTAGAACCGGGTTCGAATTCCAGCGATATGAATACCTCTCCCGACTCAAACCGACCACAGTGCTGACGTAAGATAGGGTTAGAAGTCCTTTGCAATGGTTACATGTAACTTTCATGTTACGGAAACGGGGGTTAGTTCCATCAAAAAGCCTTCCACGAAGGCTAATTTCTCTTAATACTTGATCCTGGAATTCCGTTGTATATTCAATTGTACTCAAAATTTCAAGGCTACGGAGTTAAATAATGATAGTCCTGAACTTAGAATTGTGACGGGTGGTCATAAAATAAAATAAAAGTGATTCTTAGGATATATAGAGCAATCAATGTTGAAATCCCAGTGTAGGCTATATAACAAAGTCTTGCAGTTATCACACGATTTTTAGGTGATTACTTCATTTTGTGAAAATTTTTTTTTTAATACTTCACGAGCAATGAAAACTATATTCACTTAAAAAAAAAAAAAAAATCAAAACAGAAGCGAATTTGGATGATTTTTTATCAACTTATGAGCACAGCAAGTTATGCATAATTTGAAAAAAAAGTTGATAACGTATCACATAAGTGCGATTTCTTCAAACTTTTGTATTTGTAACATGATAAATTGAAGTATAAATTATGAACAATAATATAAAAAAAAAAACGTATGAAGTTAAGTTTATCACTATTGCAGCAAAATTCATTTCCTTCTGGTTTTTTTCTTCACAAGCGTCTACTGAGTTGTTCCTGTTTAACTTTTTTCTTCAACTAAGAGTTTCAACTTGGACTAAAAAAAAAAAAAAAAAAAACATCTTGTAAAATGCTTGAACCATATTAAAAATTATTTTCTTTTGACCTACGGTTAGAAATGTTTGTGAAACACTTTCTTTTAGTTTTCTATAGAGCCATTAAAGTTTTTAATGACAAAAAATAATGACAAGCATGTAATATGTAGGTTTATATTTGGTTAATCGTTAAAAACAATACAATACGTTTATTTTCATTTTGAGACTATGGTGATCATAGTCAGACATGTTCAATTCCAGACATTACACGTATTTTCTTTTATTTATCATTCTTTTTTTATCATTATGATATGACTTTTAAACTATCAAGTTATGATTTTTAAACTATTTATTTATTAATAATTATATCTTCCTTTTTTTTATGGAAATGGGAAGTTTACTAAGTCGCCTAATTTTTAATTTCAATTTTTAATTTTTCTAATTTTTAATTTTAATTTCATTCAATTAATTATGGGATTTGGTAAAACCCATTTTGAGATTAGCTTATGTCAATATTTATACTAATTTAATAACTTGAATTTATAATATTATCACAAAAGGTTTTTCTTATCTATACTCTGTTTGAAATTTCTCGAAAGAAATGGTTTAGTAACAATTTATTTAATTGTTATTTTACCATAATTTAACAAAACAGTCAAATGACCATAAATAATATGGTATTCAAATTGTTAACTGTGAGAAAAACCGTTTTTTATCTGCTATCATCTAATGCAGCTAGGCAACCAGAATTTTATTGCACCAACTAAAATCAATTTCTAATGAACCTATTTAGTTCTTGCAGTTGGGTACACATTATAACGGAAAGGGCTAATCTGTTAATCTCATGACCGATAGAACGGGGGTATGTTCGAGTCCCAGCGTTGACACCACAATATTTCTCCTATTCCCTTCAACACATGAAGAGTGTCCTACACTCCCTAATTTGCATTCAGATAAACTAATTAAACATCATTTCATGGTTTGTTTGATAAAACACAACCCAACCACAACCTATTTCGAATGCCCATTACCTAACGAAAAGCCTAGCTTCAATGTCCAGTTAAATTTGTTTTGTATGGTTTTACAAGCATGTTAGTTATAAATGGTTAAACAAAACTGTATAGTTTTCGTATTCATGGTTCCTTAACCATACTAGTTGTAAACGGTTTCAAAACCGTAAAGGTAAAAAATCTTATTTACAGTAAACTTTGCGGTTTATTGGAGGGACAAATTGCTGCCGGTTATTTTACTGTAATTTTAAGTTGAAAATTTTAACAGTTTAAATAATCTCTATGAGTTAGTAAATATAATTATTCTGGATTATTATTATTATTATTTTTTTTTTTTTACTAAGCATTTCTGAAAAATTAGAAATATAAAAAGCATTTTTTGCAACCTTAATCTATCAATAAAATTTAAAAACTAAAAATCAACCAACGTTCAGGAATTTCCATATTCGAAGTGTCTTACATTAAATGGAATTCAGGAAACTTGATTTTTTTCTATATATATTCTCATACATTTTTTCTTTAGATAACTCTACATTTTGTTTTTCATGTGATGAAAGCTGGCGCAACAGGTAAGTTTGAAAAGAAGAAGGAACGAACAACTCTTTCTGGAACCTTTTTATCGCTTTTTGGAACAATAGTCGAAGTTTGTGGAAAAATGTGGCAAACAGGAGAAACCCAGGAATTCTGTAGTTGAGAAATATTTTTCGGTGTCTTGCCAAAGTAATTACGAGATTTTTGAAAAGATCGGGCACAAAGAAAGGTCTAAATACCTTTGTGCAGACGAGTGCCCTTTTAAACGAATGCAAATTGAGGACAATGCATCAAATATCGTGAGGATGGAATTTCCTTTGTGCAATTATTATTTTTTATACGATGCGCCCTTCGACATTCCATGCGCCAAAAATCACATTCGCTGAAAGGCGAAGCTTCACCTTACTCAAAACCTTCTTCAAAAACATCTTTTATTAATTCTTCTTGAACTTAAAATGTCCTAAGAATCGATCACTTTCAATCCCCTTTTCACTTTCTTTATATTTTCTGGAAGAACAGAAAGAAAAATGGCATTAAAGACCAGGAAAGTGCAATTTAAAATTAAAAGTGCTCTTTCTCTTTTTCCGGTATTCCAGAACTTTTTAGTTTCATAGATGTTTTGAGAAATCGCTTTTGTTTTTTGTTTCGTATAAGGATTGCTGACGCAGATTTAGAATTAATTTAACGATTTTAAATTTTCATTCTCAAATTACTTAGTTGAAGTTTTTAAAGTTTTTCATGAATTCTAAAAACTAAAAGTTTATAACGTATTTGAAATTCGATAGCCATTTTTCTAAGAATTAACTAATGTTTTCAAATATTTTATTGCTCGTTTTTAATCATTTTTATTGTTTTGAGTTATTCGGTGACATTGGAGCCGGTTACGAAGATTGGCATTGTTACTTTTGGCTTAATTTTTTCACTGCGTATTGTAACTTTATAACTTAAACATATTAAATTAAACAAACAGTCACGATTCAAACATTGAATTTAAGCAATTGAATTAAGTGAATTTGACAAACGTGTATGAAATTGGAGAAAATCATGCAAAACAGAATGCGAATTGACAAAAGTAAATGATTTTAACTAGTTAATTTTTTTCCTTTTCTGTGCTTTTTCTGTACAGATTGAATCGAAAATAACATTTTCTGCAAAAATAAATTTTATCACCCAGTTGTTTTTTTTATTTAATTTCCATTTTATTAAATCCTTTTAAGTATAAACAGTTTAAAATTATCACAGATTGACAAAAAGAAAATATTGAAATATACCGGAAATTGGTGTATTTCAGTATTATACTGGTATATTTCAATATTATGCTGGTATATTTCCATAATTGGTATATTTTAATATATAAGAAACGATTTTAATTAAAGCTAAACTCATTTTGTCTGTACTTCTTCCTGTACTTTTTGAACCGAAAATAACATTTCGACTGTGAGCCTTTTCTGGGCATAGATCAAAATACGCAATTAAAAACAAAGTGAAAATGGCTCAAAATGAACCTAACAATTGCTTCCTTTTTCAAACTTCTCTTATGCGATTTTATTTTTTTTCACTTTCAAGAATAATCTAGAGAATCCAAATAAATTCGTAATATGATATCATACATTTGCATAAATTATTTAATACATTTCATTTTAATATTAGTTTTTTTAAAGACTTTAAAAAACGCCAGCTGTTGTTATAAAGTTGTCATGGAATTTATACATTCATAATTTGGGCAGTAAATTTACGTAGTAGATTTTTGAGTTATAAAAACTGCATTATAATTTAGAGCTCTGAATCAAAGGGATCACCTGAAAAGTTACGTCTGTAAAATATCGAACCAACCTGATCCCGAATTCAAGCACTTGGACCCACAATTAGTCGTTTGTCACACAATGCTTAGTGTTCCAATAAGCAATGAAATATAAAAGTAGAAAATTCCTGGTTTAGTGGTTAAAATTGGGTCGAGCATTAAAAAGGCGTATTTCTAGCTGTATCCATTTTCTTAAATATGCTTTTTGAGCCATAAACATTTTCTTTTCTTAATACGTATTCTGAGTTATGACCATTTCTTTAAATAAACATTATAAGATGCGTACAATTTTTTAAATACGGCATTTTAAACTATGTCCATTTTCTTAAATCCACATTTTAAGCCATGTGCAAGGATTTTGAGCTATGTGCATTTTTTTATATACACATTTTTAAGCCGTGTGTAATTTCTTAAATGCGCATTTTGAGTTATGTCCATTTCCATAGGTACACACTTTGAGCTGTATCTTTTTTTTAAGTACGCATTTTTTGCAATGTCATATTTTAAAAAATGAATTTTGGGCTGTGTCCATTTTTTAAATATGCATTCAGAGCTATATCCTTTTTCTTAAACATGAATTTTGAGCCTTGTAAAGAATGAAAATCTCACTGACGATTCTCAGGACAAATAAATTGAACTGTATCGCTCAATGAAATTTGTTTTTGCCTCTTTATTTAACCTTTAATTCTTTTAAGCGTGAACATTTTAAAATTCAATCAATAGGTATTTTATTTTAATTTCTCTTTTTTTTTGTAAAGAAAAGAAAGTTTTTTTTTTTTTTTACGAAAAAAAAAAAGTGATATAAAATATCAAAAATATAAAAATATCGCGTCTGAAAAATTTATTCTCAAATTTTTAAAATGAGTCTTTATTATATTTTGAAAATACGAAGTAGTCGAGTACATGCTCTGCAAGCACACAGTTTAAAAATATATGCTCCATACATGTATTTTTAAACTGTGTATTACATATATTTTTAAACCATATACAGTTTAAAAATATTAGTTTCAAAAACAAATTTACAAACTGCCTTCCCAATCTCAGATTTAAAGAAACTGCACTGCATTTGACCGTTTTAATTGTGTAGCCGTAAATTTTGATTTTTTTTTTTTTTAATTTCTGTTAAATTACCGTACTGGAAAGTAAAAACACTTTTGGTAAAAAAAAAAAAAAAAAAACATGATTCTGGTAATAAAAAGCGGTTAAAAAATTTTTTTTTTTCATATGGTAACGGCTTACCAGAAATTATGTTTTTTAAAATTATAGTTTATTTTATCACACATTTAGTAAAAAATGCAAAACTGAAAAGTAAATTTAACCGAATAAATGGTTTTTATGCCATAATCTGAGATATCATGATAAAACGCCCCAATTTCACCGCATTTACCGAATTTTATTGCATCTTATTAAACTGATTTTTATTGCTAATTATTAAAATCATAATCCAAGCGTATTAATGTATACATAAACGTTCAATTTAACATTTTAAAATTCTAAACAATCAGACAGTTAAGTTTTTTCCCCAATTGCTTTATTTTTAATTATTATTACGATTACATTACTTGCTGCAACTTCCAATAAAAAAATTTTATTTAATTAAGGAAAACCTTCCTTTATCAGTGTTCATAGCATTGTTAAAGCTTTTATAACTACAAGAACTACGGCTATAACATAGGCTTCAAATAACATTTCTATGCTACTCATTAATTAATTTCCATTCATTTATTCGCAAACATAATTAAATTCTGAAATTGCTCCGGCATTTTCCCGAAAAGACATTAATAAAGAACAAAAAAAAATGGGATCAAACATTCTAAAGAGGGAAACACAATTACAAATTAAACCTCGCTAATTCACCCTTTTATCATTCTCTTCCACAAACATCGAGCAATAAAATCCTTAATTATATTCGATTACAGTCACTAAGCCTGTCAATAGATTATTCCAGAAAAAGCAATACAAATGCTTTCCTGCCTCAATATTTATTCCAACCTCTCTCAATAAAAATGAGAAGCAATAATATCGGCTCTGAAAAGGGTAAGGGGGGGGGGGTACTCTCAGGCAAACACTTTTTTTTTTTACAGTCCATGATGGAAGAATATTTTATTGGAATTCCAAAAGCGATATGAAATCCCTCCTTGTTGGTGACTTGTCGCGCGTGGGAAGCTACAAAGTGATAGAGTTTTTAATAAACGTTCGCCGCCGCAGAGTATCATAAAGTGTCGAAGCAATAAATTGGTCAGAAGGGGGAGTGTGTAGCGTGGGAGTCAAAAGAGCGGAGCGACAGTTCATTAAAGACTGGGATGCTTATCCGCATAGATGGCGGAATTCCAGGAATCCGCGGCCCGGCAATCGGAACCTATAGGCGTCCATCAGGAAGAAACTTTCATTATCTTCGGCTAGCTCCGTGTCAGTTTATTCGAGCCGGTCTTTGTACTCGCAGCGAAATTCCTCGCCACCATATAACTATATCGATTATTATTAAATTTTTGTCCGCACCGGGATATGAGGAGGCGCCATTTATCAGAAGCGCTGCCGGAAACAAGCCTTTCCCCATTAATATCGCATTTTATGACTTGGAAAGTCATATGTCAAATCAACGACAATGCATACTCCCTTATGAAGCGCCGCCTAATACCTGCGCCGCCCTATTTTCTCGGCTTCTCCCCAAACGAAACGCTTTTACAGAAAGAATGCATCGGTTACCTCCTCCCTCCCCTGTCCAAAACGATATATCAAAGGATAATGCACCATGTTCCATTCCCTCCGGATAGATAATAGAGATTGTTCCTACCTTTTCATCCTTAGGAATATTTTTTTTTACCTTTCCTGTTCTTGCTTTAATAAAGGAAAAACTCGACTTAATTTCCTAATATGAAATAAGCCGAACAAAGCAGTTTATTGTTATTAATATTTTTTATAATAATTACATTTAAAGGAATTCGTATCTTACTCTTTTATTTGAGCTATCAAGTGTCAATTATTTTTTCTCTTTCTTTTTTTTCAGAAATAATTTTTTTTTGATTTTTTTTATTGTCTTAAAATAATTATTTCAAAAAAAAAAAAAAAAAAAAAAACTAAATTGATGTGGAGAAAAGCCGCAGTGAGCTCAGGGGGTAGAGCATTCGACTCCCAATGAGGTAACCCAGGTTTAAATCTCAGTGGCGGTTGGTTGATACGAATTATGCTCCCGGCTAGCACCGACTACGGCGCTGTGACATAAAATATCCTCATTTGTAAGCGGATCGTGAGTTGGAATCCTCTTATAGACAGGCTGACCGTGGGTTTTTTCGCGGTTTTCCTCTAGATGTAATGCAGATACGGGTTACTTCCATCAAAAAGTCATCCACGAAGACGAGTTCGTCTCCATGTTTGATCCAGGAGTTCCCTTGTTTTTCGGGTTGGGTATAAAATTACAAAGCTACGGAGTTGAACATTAATAGTCTTTAAATCAGAATTTGGTCGGTTGTTTGACGCCAGTTGAAAAATATAATGAAATTGATTGAGGAGTAAAATATAAATTCACACAATTGCCTTTCCCGATCATTCCGATTTGATAAAAAAGGACCGAATAAATTTCTTGATTTAATTTTTCTTTTCTTTATGTTAACCTACAGTGGGATATTTCTTACATATTCAATAATAGTAGTAACTTAACTTTTAAAAAGTTTTGAAAATCGCGAAATAAAATTTTAAAAAAGTAATAGCTAGGTTCATTAGAATACAATTTATGATTAAAAAGAAACAAGAATGTTCAAATAAACTGATACCAGTTCTGCAAATTGAGCGTCATGAATGCTTAAGTGCTAAAATTTAGGTCTAAGTCTCAGAGACTTGGAGAAATTTCCAAACTATATTGGAATGGCAGAACTTGTATTAACTTGCTCTCAAAATTTACCTCTCATTCTTTGTTGCATTTTGTTAATCTTTATTTTGTTTATCAAATATTTATTTTTTTTTTTTTATTGTTCTTTCTTACTTTTGAAAATATCTGGCTGCATGATGAGTATTTCATGTATAGATAAGTATTTCAGATAGTATAGTTTGTATCAACAGTATCTTAAATAGCTATAATAAAGTCTTCTACTTAACTAATTTTCTTCATTCTTCTGTTGAATTTGGTTTGATACTCAATTTAATAAAAAAATTTGATTATATTTAGAAATTGAACAGACCAACAAATTTTATTCCAATATTTTTATTATTTACTAGGTTCCATTATTTAGGGAATATTACTTAATTTTTATGTATTATTTTGAAGCCTGCCAAAAATATTTTGGCGAAGTGTAGAAGATGTTTTTCTCAAACTGTTGATAAAAATGAATGTAATAAAAGATAAAAAACATTTTCAAATTTTATGAGTAAGAACTGTAATATTTATTCTAAAATTCAACTCAATTTAACTAGTTCTTTTTTTCAGAAAAACTATTAATAAATTACAATTACCTTAAACAAGAAATTAAAAATTTGTTTTATAAAAAAGGTTATTCAGAAAATTTACATCTAAGAGACAACTTTCTAGTATACCGTACTGCTCCCAATTCTCTTTCCTGAAAGTATTATCCTTTACATAAATACAAATAGTGAAAAAACTTTGATTAAAAATATCAGTTTATGTTGAGTTATGTTATTTAAGTTAATTTAAGCATTTGTTTGAGAAATTTAAAAATAAATTTTTTCTCAGTTAGTAATGAGGCATTTGCGCAGTAATTAATTTCAGTTAAATTGAAAAAGGGAAAAAAAGTGAAGTGTTTATATAACTTTTGATGAAAATGCATTGAAGGAGCATATCATAGTATGCAAATAAGTTTTTAATCCTTTCTTCATACCATATTATGGTGTTCAGGGTTATTTTTTTATTTTTTTTAATGCATTGTTTTATACGTTTTGCGAGTTTGTAATGATTAATGGATGCACAAACATGTTAATAAGATATTAAAAGTTAAAATTGAGTTAAGGTTTAAAAAGCGTAAAAAAATTGAAACCACCTTTTTTGATGGATTAACTTTAATACTATGTTTAGTAATTTTAGCAATTTTTAAGTAATTTTGAATAAAAATAACCCGACACAAATTCATTTCTATTCATATTAGCTCAGAAAATAAAAAAAAGTTTCTCTATTTAATTGCATAGTTTCCTTTTTTATTATTATTTTTTTGAAAAATATATTTATAAGAATCGGAAGTTTTCAATTTTCAGAAAAGAAATTTATGCTTATCTAAAGCCTCTAAATATATTCTAAATGTCATGCAGTAGCTTTAAATTTGTAAAATTGTTTATATTGGTCGCTTTAAATTGGAAATCAAAATATGAAAAAATGACCATGAGAGGAAAAAAAAATCAAGCTTTACCATTATTTGAGGTTATATAAGGGAGGAAAAAAAAACTAAGTTTAATCTAACGTTCCAACTGAAGAAAGTTTCATTATTTGGAAAAATAAAAATGACTTGAATTACATCATTTTTAGCTACGAATCCCCTTTAATTTGAGGAATATATGAATAGTGATTAAAAAGAACTATTTAGTATTGCAATTTTTTATCTTGTCAAAAAATATTTCTTCTTTTATCAGAAAACAGTAAAACTATCACAAATTTTTATGTATGCAAAAAATGTGTCGTATCATATTTAACTTCATTAACTATACTTGAAAAATCTGGAGAACCTTGGCTAAGGGAAGAATGTCTTGGCATAGGCTTGTTGAGAAGGCCAAGGCCCATCCTGGGCTGTCGTGCCAATGAGAAGAAGAAGAAGAACTATACTTGAAAAATTCATGCATGTTTATTAAAGATTCGATATATGTTGACTTGATAGATTTCTTATAAAGTTCCTTTAAGGAAATGAGTTAAAATCACTTCGAAAAAAATAATAGTAGTAAAAAAATGGATGAAAGACTTGTTTCAAAAATAAGTTTAAAAAGAATCTCAAAAAGTTATTCCTACTTTTATCAGACAAATAAAAAATTTACAATTCCTTAAATTTGGAAGAACGATGGCTATAAGTTTTAACTTAATTTAAACTCCATTTGAATTTTTTTATTTTAAATTATTAGATATTTTTTTTTTTCAAAACTAAGACAAATAAACTGAATTCAAATGATATTTACCAAAGCACAATAAACCTCTTTTATATTAATTTTAAAGATTGTTAGCAAAGAAAAGAAGGAGACAAATAATGTAATTAATTATTTAGAATTTTATAACAAAAAAGTAAAAAAAGAAATTTTTTTTTAAATTTTAGACTACACTGTTTTTCGAACCAAATTACGGAAAACAGTATTTTAAGTACATCATCTTCAATATCCATTTTGCCATAAAATTTATTTTGAATATAAATTTTCATACCGAAGCTTTTACAGTAATACTCATCTTATTAAAATGATTTAGTGATTTTACAGTAAATATTACTGTAAAATTTACGGTATATCAGATTTTTTTTTTTTGTTCTGTAAAATTGTACGGTGAAAATGGATTTTGCAAAAAAAAAAAAAAAAAATACTGGCACGCTGAGTGCCAGTGCTTTTAACCGTACCTTGATTCAAAATTTTTTATAGTGTAGGTGGATAATGTTATATCTATCTATTTTATTATTGTGATAAAGTTTTATCTATAGCACATAAATGATTTTTAAGAAAATCAATCCTGAAAATATTTTATTTTGTCACAGATTTAACGTATATTTAAATACTTGATCGCATATTTAACGATTTGATATCAATACATTATTTAAAAAATAGTTACATAATTTAGAAAAAGAAATTTCGTTTAAATGTTTTGTGTATATTTTTTCAGATTGTAGTTCTCATACATTCTCAAAGAAGGAAGTGTAAACAAGAAATATTTATTAAACAAACGGCAGAATTTCGAAGCAATGAATTCCATGATGGAATTTTTAGTTTAATTATAACGTCTTTTACTACAGATGACACGCTTAAACTGGAGAAGAATATTCCTATTTGTCAACATAATCGAAATTAATTATTTTCATATGCAAATTCAGCCCATTCTAAACAACAGACTCGAATTATTGAAAGCTCGTCTGTCATCATTAGACTTATGATTATAAGACACTGATGAACAGATGGCTGAGATAATGGATCAATGATTTCTAATACTGGTGCTTTTGTGGTGATATCAATGTTAATGACAGATTTCAGAACGTTCGTAATGTATGTTAGCGCCATTTCTAAATATCTAGTTTTCAATTGGAAATCGTAATCTCCGAGTTCAAATGCCCCTTGATAAATTATTAATAAATTCATTCTTTTATTTGAGGTTCCCATGTCCTTTGTTCACGGTCCCATTCTATTTCTATATGAAGTCGGGTTTTCCCGCCTGTCTTCATTCTCGGATAAACAAGAATAATTTCATTGAAATATAATTTTACAAATGTTGCCGCTTGAGTGTGGAATTCAGTTATTATACAGATAAATTATTTTATCTAGCTAATGTGCAGATTAACTAGGATGATCCGTTAAACTGCCAAAAAATAAATTGATTACTAAAACTATCTAAGTAATTTGATAATTATCTAGATAATCTGCAAATTGCCTACTAAACATTCATTAAGAACAAAAATAAGATCTGTTCTGAAAAAATAGGAGCATACAATAAATACTTTCTAAACAAACGTAATTTCATTTCTACAGAAGGTGAAATATAATTTTTCAAATGTTGCCTTGCCCTCAGTGCAGAAATCTGCAGAAATAAAATATATTATGCAGATAACTTATTTTATCAAGTTAATGTGCGGATTAACTAGAGCGATCCGTTAATTGGTAGGCCGTTAATCCGTTATTTAATAGGGAGATCCAGCAGTATGAATCCGTTATTCTGATAGTGCCAAAAGAAATTTTAGTTCTCAAACTGTCTAAGTAATCAGCAAATTACCTAGATAATCTTCTCATTATCGACTAAACACTCGTTAAAGTTAAAATAAGATCTGTGTAGGAAAAATAGGCGCATACAATATATACATTCTCAGATAAACAAAAACAATTTCATTCCTGTAGATTTTAAAGTATAATTTTACAAATGTTGCCGCTAAAGTGAAGAAATAAATTAAGCTACAAAATACTTATTTTATCTAGATAATGCGGAGATTAACTAGGGTGATCCGTTAAAGTACCAAGAATTGTTTAATTTCTTAAACTATCCTAAGTAATCTACAAGTTACCTAGATGATCTGCATATTACCTTTTAAACATTTTAACAAGTTAGAACAAGTTCTGTGCTGGGAAAACGGGAACATACAAATTAACTTAATATTATCTATATTTTACAAACGAAAAAATCAAGTTACTACAATCAACCAATCAACAAATCACTTGATAGAATCAATAATTAATAAATTTAAAAACATACCAAGAGTAAAATGGCTTAAAATATTATTACACTTAAAAAAAAAATTATTGTATTTATTTTTCGATACCTAAAAAATCAAGACAAAACAATCAGCAAGTCAGCAAAAATAATAGAATGATACCTTAGATTTTGAAAAGCCAGAATTTCCGATAAATCATATGAATTACCAATTGAATTGTTTAAATACCGAATTTTTTGGTTTTATTAACCAGAATCATGGAATTTTGAGAATTTTTTTCTTCGTGTGGAAATTAGCTACACCGTAAAATTTCCGGTTCGAATTGAGGTGAAAAGTAAAGGCAATCTGATTGCGACTATTTTTTTTTTTATTGTAAAATCCATTTTTACCAAAAATCTGATACAATGTAATTTTTACAGTGATATTTACTGTAAAATTACTGAATTACTGTAATTAAATAATTATTGTTGTAAAAATAACGTTAAAAATGGATTTTGCGGTTACTGCACTCAGGGTGCCAGTAATTTTTACCTCAATTTAGATCCGGAATTTTTTATAGTGTAGCCAAAATGTGGAAGACACTTGATTCCACACTTTAATGTAACAAATCAGTAAACCTTTAGAGTAGCCAAGTAATGGGCACATGAACGGCTTTCGAGGTTTAGTGATAACATAAACACGAATGTCGCTTGATTCTTTTAAGACTCAGACAAAATTACATATCTGGAACTATAATATACTATACTTATCATGAAGACCTGATATTTTTTCATTTATTTATTTCATCAGCTAATTTTTAAGATTTGCAGCAGCTTATAAGACTATTCCTTGCTCTATAAAGTCTGTTGAAGCATTTTCAAATGTATTTATAAGCATTCTCATTGTATCAGTATTCTGAACTAAATTTTATTATATGAACATCACTATAAATATAAAATTTTTATTATTTTTTAATGGAATTTACAAATACTTTTAAATAGAATTTTCTTTTTTACATTTTCTTTGTCTACTTACAATGGAGAAAGATATATTTTCTTTTATACAAGGAAATTTAATTTTCCTCTGTGTTATAAAGCAGAAAACCATAACGCGTAGGAATATTTCTATAAAATCTGTTATGGTAACATTTAAAATGCTTAAAATTATACATTAAACATGAAAAAATAATTTCAAAAATAATCAATAAAACACAAAAAAATATTTTTTCATCTTACATAATCAAAAAAAGTAAAGCGCCATTTAAAATTTTAGAGAGATTAACAATGTTTAAAAAATAAAATAAAATAACGCTTAATTTTATTAATCTGACCATAATAACTATATCAATCTGAAATAGTTCTTAAAATTTATTTATTTGCTTATTGTTTTATTTTAAAAATATCTCAACAATGCACATAATGTTTATTAAAATGAAAATTTGAAAATTCAAATTGAAAAGATTTATGTGACCAATATGGCATTTTTTAAGAGTAGGTAACTTTTTTTTTTTAAATATTGATATTTATTGGGCATTTTTTGTATCTTTTTTTTAATAATTTTAAATGATATTTCTGATAACCAACTTTAGAATTTCTCCAGTAATGAAATATTTTACACAATTAATATTATTATTCAAATATTTTGCATAAAATTATTCATACAATTATTAAAACAAATTTTAATTAAATGCAATTAATGAAATGGCAATTAAAATGACAATCAAATAAATTATTTATTGCGTCATTCATTCAAATGGATTAATTATAAAAAAGTCGTGTTAAAGCCATTTTGATCAAATTAATTAAATTTTTCAAAACAGATTAACAATGTAGAACATTATTTTAAAAGGCTAATTATATAACAGAAACGTTGTTATAAAACCAAGCACTAAAGTAAAAAAAATTTTTCTCAAAAAGTTGTTTTTTCTTTTTTAAACTAAATGACAGGTACTGAAAATTTCGGTTTTTGCTATGAACTAGAGTTTTCCATTTGATAAAATTCTTTAACGGATATTTTCAATGGTATTTTTTTCCTTAAAAGCAGTTTTAATATTATACGCTATTAACCTCAAATATTGAAAGTTAATTAAAATTAAAAAATACTGCAGCGTTTTAATATTTCTGTACTGTAATTCTTAAAGAAGTATTATGAAGTCTAAAACTCCCCATCTGGATTAATGCATATTTAGATAGTTCTCTTTTTTTTTTTTTTTTTTTTTTTTCATTTTATCCTGCATTAAAATTTATAACTGTTAAAAAATTTATAATCTCTATAAAATTTATAATATATATCTGTAAAATTTTTTTGGTTCAATGTGCCCTTTTTTAATCCAAGTAAGCAAAGAATTTTTATTTATTACACTGTAAAAAATTCCGGCACAAATAACCAAACTACTGTCAAATAAACGAATTTTACCCTTGAAGTCTTTCAATTTTTCCTCCTAGGTAAATGGGCAAAAAGGAATAAATACTTTTTAATACGAATTTTACGGTAAAATGAGCTTTATGGATGATGCACCCAAAGTGTCGGTGCTTCATACAATAATTTGATATCGAATTTTTCATAGAGTAGTAGATCTATAATTAAAAAATGTGATAGTATATTGATTGCGGTAATGTGATTCATAGCGCGTTTGACAACTGCTGTTACAATACAGAATGTTGTTTATTTTTAGATACTTTATTATTTATTGACTTATTTTTCACTACTCTCTTACTCTTCTATTAATATTCTATATACTTACTCTTACTATATACTTACTCTTGCTATGTACTTACTCTTACTATATACTTACTCTTGCTATGTACTTACTCTTACTATATTCTTTCTCTTCTATTAATGTATATATTTTTGTTACAGATACTGGTTGGAAGTAAATAGTAACAAAGGTAAACGTGGTAAAACATACAAAGCTTTGATTTATTAATATCTTTTCTTTTTAAGCAGATTGGAAACGGGCTCGACTCTCCCCATCAGAATCTGCAGCCAGTCCAAAAAGTGATACCAACCGGCGAAGACCAGACACGGAAGAGACAACCACCGATTCAGAAGCATATGAAGACGAGGACCGTACTCCTAAAGAACCAGAGCCTTCATCTCCTCCACCAGAAATTAGAAAATCTGAATGGACACCTCAAGAACCCCTGGATTTGCATCACCGAAATGGTGCTCCCTCTCCCGAGCGTAGTCCGACACCAAATAGTGACATCCGAGTCTTCGATGTGCATAAAAAGAAATCACCTATAGACATATTAGCCAGAGTTTTCCCCCGAGAGAACAGAAGTATTCTAAATGTGGTCTTGCAAAGGAATGGCGGGGATGTTCTCCAAGCCATTGATGATCTTCTGAGTACTAAGGAACCTGAACCAGAAAAAACGATTAACGAAACCTCATCAGAGACTGCTAGTCCTAGTGCTTCGCCTGTACCACGAGTACCTAGTCCACGACAACCAAATCATATGGGGGAACCAGCGCCAATGTCTGGTTTTTCCAGTCCTCATAACTTTTTTCAGTCAGGACATTCATCTACTTTAGGAATGAATACCAGTGGTTTACCTTTTAGGAGGCCATATTCTTCGGCTCCTGGAGCAAGAGGGCTGTTGGCAGTGCCAACTTACTCAGGGTTTTTTCCAGGAATAACCCCGACATTTAACCCCGGATATCCGAATTTTTTTGGAACAACGATAACGACCAATGCATCACCAGTCTCAGATGAAAATAAAAAGAAATCTAGTGACTGTTGGCCTACTTGTGGTAATCCTTCTCCCCAAGATTTGTCATCGCCCGATACAAAAAGTCCGAATGGTTTCACAGATTAATTGTTTTTTCGTGAACTCAAAAATATAAGACTTTATGTTTTCAATGTATATACATGGTATGGCTCTGTTCTCCTTACCAGAGAAATAAAATAATTCCTAATTTTATTAAATTATTTTTGTTCAATTTCTAATCATATCAAAATCATGTGCATTTTAAAAATTTAATTTAAATATTTTTACTCAAATGTTTCATTTGTACATTATTTCATTTCATTTATATTGAAAATCGAAACAATTATTTTCATGTGTATAGAATTTTAAACTTTATTTGTAATATATCTTCATTAATTGTCTTTCTAAATGGTTTATTTATTTCATCTGTATAATAATGAAAATACTTGATGTTTTTTTTTCTTATTAAAGAAAGATGCAAATATTTTTTGAATGTTATTAAAATTGATTAAAATTAATTCTTGTTGTTATTTTATTCACAACTCTTTGGAATTTCTCCTATATTAAAATAATCCGGAAGAATAGTGGTACTAAAAAAATCTACTGTATTAATATAAAGAGTTTAAATTTTTGGCCTATATGTAAAACAATGCTTTATATTATGCAAGACGGCTGTTTTAAAACTAATGAATTTAGCAGTTTTTTAGCATTATTTAATATACAAATGCAATTATTAATAATTATTAAAATCTAATGCTGAAAATTATTTTTGACAATTTTTTTGTTTATAATATCTTAAAAATCAACTAAAGTTTTTCTTTTAAATAATTATGAGAAAGAGTGTGTGTAAGGGATAGATAGATAACATATTAAAATTTCATAGGTATTGATGTTCAAATTTATAAATGCAAGAAAAGCAGATTTTTGAATGTATAAGAATGTAGGAAAAATAGGCTTACATTCCAGATTTATGGTATTAAAAGAATAACTTATTAAGTTGAATAACAATGTTTAATTGATTGAGAGTAGATAAGAGCTGATAGTGAACAAACGGCCGATGTTTATTAATGAAAGCAATAATATCTCTGTTTTGGGGTTAAGTATGCATAAATCTACCTAATCTATACCGTAAAAAATTTTAGTGTATAGTTGCCACAAGTTTTGGTGTTGAGATAAACTAAACAAATTTTCACTATAAAAAATGGATACTCAAAGATCACGAAATTTTCGTCGCTTTTGACGAAACGTTTCCTGGTATATGCTCCGAGCAAAAATTTCGTCAAAGAGACGGATTTAAGAGGTCATTTCCCACAATAGAATTCATTTATCAGCCAACACGGAATGATTCAATTTCTGCAATATCAAGTAGCAACGTTTCCTAGTGGTGAAAAATTTTACTAGCAAAGTCATGGTGCATGCAAGCATTTTTTTAAAAGTAGTATTGTATTGCATTTTGTGATGCAGAAAATTCAATATAATCACTGCTTTCAACTTATTGCGAAAAAAAAATACTGGATGGTAAAAAATTTATCAAACCATCTTGAAACGGCCGAAAAATCGATAAATAGCTCCGAAAAAATGAGGTGGATTTACGAGGCGAATTGATTACGTTGAAAAATTATTTTTCAAATATGAAATTCATGTGTTATAATAACAATGATTTTGAAATATCAGAAATATAATGATCATGTAAAAATAACACAAAAATGAAAAATAACTAAAATATCTGCTGAGAGAACAATAAGAAAACATCGTGGATTAACAACGGAATAGCAGTAAATCATGCGCATTAAAAAATATTTACTCAAATTCGATTTACGGATGTTAAGCTTTTGAAAATAAATATTTAACCAAAAACTCATTAAATAAATCCACATTATATAAGAATATCATATGCTGTAATTTAGGTTTATTATAGTAGTAGATTTACACTATAAAATGTTTTATGTATCCAAGCACCAAAAACGAGGGCAACTACTCTATGCCTAAGTAGTGTATCATTAAGTGTTCCACGACACCAAACCCGAGAATAGTTCTTGGTGCAGTGAAACTCTTAGAATGTTCTTGGTTAATACTACTTGGTTAAGTAACTCCCGCCCCCATGTTTGTTATTCAGTATCACTAAAATGTATAAATGTTGTAAGATATGATGCACATAAAAATTAATAAAGTTTATTTTACCATGCAATATAAAGCAAGAATTATAAATTCAGGATGTATATATACATAATATTTCTTAAAATAAAATTGGTTCGTTAATTAAAAGTACACATCACACAGGCAGGATATCATTATGAATTAAAACAAAACCGAAGTGAATAGAATATAAATATTTTAAAATGACTTAATATAATCGACAATTCATGTAATTCTTACAAGAACATAAATATATTTATAATGCAACTATAAATAGTCAGGCATTTCCTAACCTTTTATATGAGTTGTCTGGCAAATTAATCCGAAAAGAAAATTTAAATTACTTAGCGAATAATTGACTACAATCAATATTCTCAAGCAATCTGAAAAGAGTGTTGAAACTTACTTGGTATTAAATATGCTATGATCAGTTTGTCAATTCCATCCGACAAGAAGAAATCACATTTCACCAGCACATTTCATGTAAACAAACCTCCATTTTGACCGGTAAATCGTCACTGTCTTGAAATTGCACAATTATTCGCCTTAGCTATTCTAATAATAGTCCGAAACCATTTGTTATTTAATCATCTAGCTTTATCAATTATAATCTTTAGCAATTATATTGCTCCCCTTGAATTCAGATATGTATTACACCACAGTTTTCACAGTGTAGGAAAAATATTAATTTTGTGTTAAACTTTGCAGTTATGAAGTAACTAATCGTCCACCAGAAGTAATGAACTGCTTTAAGAGTTTCTGATCAATCATAAGACTAAGATGGAAATCGTTTTAATTTTTGTCAGAATCCGAACTTTGTTATAAAATAAAAATTGAGATGCGCGGTTTTGGATCGAAAACCATGTGTTTAACTTAAACAAAATAAATAAATAAATAAATAAATAAATAAATAAATAAATAAATAAATAAATAAATAAATAAATAAATAAATAAATAAAATAAAATAAATAAATAAATCAAAAATCAAAAATTTTCAATCAAGACGTTGGAAAACAGGAGTATGAAAACAAATAAGAAACAAATAAAAAATCAAAACAAAAGATTAAGCTCTTTTCAGTAATAAATGAAAACTTTGAATGACATTTTTGATAATTCACTCACTTTGGATTATAATTAATTAAGTTTGTATACTGATCTCTAATATATAATCTTTTTTAGTTTTAATGGAAAAACTATATTTTTTTTTATTATAAAAAAATTTCTACATTCAAATTTAGTCAAATTCTGAGGTTAAAAAGTTGGATAAATTAAAAGATCACATAATTTTTTTAAAACTTACGAGATTTTCAATGAAGTCTTAATGACTTTATTTAAATGAAAAAATAATGGTTTTAAATTTTCTTCAGCGTAATCTGTCTTAAGTGTATTTATTTGCCGCAGTAAACTTGTCTGGTTAACGTTCATGAACTCGCCAAATTTGTTTTGTAGAATAATGCAAGAACATGATCATATTGGTACATACCGGCACTGATTCCAATAAATAAAAGGAATCTTCTAACTTAATTTTTGTTTCGCATCAGAAATGAGAACATTTTCTCCTTTTTCTATAGAATTACGAATAAAAAAAAAAGCAAATTGTGGCAATTTATTTACTGGACTACTCTAATAAATCCTGAAAATATTATTCTAATTATATTCCCATTGAAATTTTTTTTTTAATTGGCCGTTTCCTAATGAAATCACTTTTGTCAGTAAATGCAAATTTATAAACTTTTTTTTTGTAATGCTCTTCAAATCTGACACTATTAATTTCTGACATTTTTAAACTTTTTTGTCGTAGCAAATTGTTTTAATTTGGGAAACAAAAATTTTGCAAAAAATTGTTAGAAAAGTATGACGAATGATTCATCTTCAAAACGTTTAAAATCTGAAGGTAAGTGTTCAAGGGAGTTTTAATGTGTGTTTTATTGCGCAATATAATTTTAATCTTTCTAAGAAAGTTCTGTCTTTCCACTTCAATTCAAATTAAAAAATATTATAAAATTCCTACTTTCAAATGAAGTTTTTCATTTAGAAGTATACTAAAGTATGCATCAAGTATGTTAACAAATAGCTCAATATCTCTTTCCTTTTCTAAGCAATGAAAAAAAAATAGTAATTGAAAATAGCACTTAAAAAGCAAATTAAGAATTTACTATCTTGCTTTATAGTTTCCTTCTTAACAATTTAGTGAGTTCTCATACAACTGCATATAAAAATGTTAAGTAGTTTGGAGAATATGACAAAATTTTCAGAGAAACTTTGACGGAATTATTCCTTTTGTTTACTTTAGACCCATCGCTACATTAGCTCTTCTCTCTTCTATTTAATATTTATGTAACAGGAATTTAAAATCCGAAATTTAAGCCTATTTTTAAAAAAATCATTTTAAGTGAATATTATAAACTTCTAGAAGGGAAGAAGGCATTTTGTGTCAAGAAATTTTTTTTATTTTAAAGCATTCATTGGGGTTTGTGAGTAGGAAAAAACACGGGTCTTTACCTACTAATAATGTGTATTCATCACACACTTTACTCAATTATCTTTGGAAAAGGCAGAAAATTATTTTAAAAGAACATTGTCAAAAAAAAAAAAAAACGGGATATTAAAATCAAAATTTAAAAATAATTTATTTTATCTGATATTGTTTGTTCGAGTGCAAAAGTACTGCTACCACCATTTTCACTTTACTCTATGATAATGATCTTCAAAATAGAAGAAAAATAATGAGAAATATCTTCTCAAATAGATAAAAAAAAAAAAAAAAAAAAGAGAAGTGAAAAAAGAGGAGAAAAAAAAAAAAAAAGGCAAAGGAAAAGAAGGAAAAAACTTCTTTTTCTGGTTATTTTCAGTATTGATATAATATAAATTTGATAAATAATACAATATCTATTTCCTTTCAATTTTAAAAAGCTCATTGGCTGTATAATCCGCTTCCTGAAATACAGCCTAACGTGCGCAATGGGCCATCTTAGCTTCTTTTCAACATTTACAAGGCTTTTCAACAACTCTTCTGAAGCAACTGGTGGATCTCTTTCACAAAATAAACCGACACTGTATAAAACCCGAAAGGATATTCCTCGCAAAATATCAAACAGTTGGTTGAAAGTTGATAACTTAGATTTGGTTCAGAATTACGGACACGAATCATTTAATCCGATGAATGAATGCGGAGGGTTTTTATTGATCCACAGATCAAGGGTCGATGGCTTCCTCTTCTCAATGGTTATCTCAAAATGAAAGATTGACAATTGAACGTTGCCAAACGTCCAGGCTTCGATCACCAAATAAGAAGAGTCTTTGTGGATAAACGGATTACTAGGCCTGCAACTGAGGAAGACAACAAAGAGATACAGGGAGATGACAAAAACTTTTCCGCATCGATGATGACGATTTCCCTTGTTTGACGTTTCTAATTCGATTCTGCCGTTCAACTATATCGCGTTTAGAAAAAAAAATTTAATAGATTTTTAATACACCTAAATCGTTTTAAAAAGACACCTTTTTTTTGTAGCGTTGAATGCTTGAAAAAATACCATGGTCAGATATCTGTCAAGGAATACTATTCGGCATTGCTGTGTCTATAGGACAATATGCTCTCACAAAAATTGGTTCAACATTAAACCATAATTATTCCATATTGGACCATAATAAGGGGTAATAATTTTGCAATCTTAATACGGTGTTAGATTTAACCTTGCTTTTTGGTGTTCCCAAGGAGCCCGAAGCATGGTAAATTTTAATAAATTCTTGTATTTTTTTTACCATGCTTCTAAGGGGAAAACAAGAAAACTCCTTTGTGATAGGACAGATGTAGAACTCTTTGTACTAAGTAAATAGCAAAACAGATGCTACATATGAATAATTTCTGTTAATAGTACATTAAAAACATCATTAAGCATTTCTATATTGCGTTAAACAGTTGTTTCTTTTTTGATAAACTTTTATCGTAAAATAATTTCAGTGCAAAACTATTTGTATTTGTATAAATATATTTGTTTACAGACCGAAAATAATATTGATACAGAACTTAAACTTATAATTTATTTCTAATTTTTTTTTCTTACAAAAAGTTTTGTTTTCAGGTTTTAAAAAAAATGGTACTGTTTACTATAGTTTTGTTATGAAAATTTCTTCTAATATTAAAATTATTATAAATTTATAACTTGGAAAAAATTTTATTTTTCTGAATAAATTATAATCCATTGATGAAATTTTAAACAAATAATTTTGAAAAAAAAAAAAAACTTCGTTTAATATTGTTTTCGTAATTAAAAGTGCGGTTGTCTTACATCTAAGCTTTAAAAAGTTGTAAAAATAAATTTTATCTTTTTTTTTTTTTTTACTCAAAATTTATCTATAATAAGTTGAGCTCTTTTTTCCCAGATTATTTCATAATGGTAATTTTTCTCTGAATTTTCTCTCAAAAATATCGGTTCAGCATCTAATCACATATATCTAATTTGAACCACAATTTGTTACGGCTGGAATAAGATGTTATATAGAACCATATTACCGTTTAGTTAAATCATAGTATCATTTAAAAATTTAAAAAATGATTACATTGTATACATTAGCTTGTTCGATATTATCATTGAAAAAATGCACCACGTGAATGCACAAAAAATGCAACATATATTCTTAAGAAATTTTTTTTTGCCAAGTATTTCCAAGTATTCATTTCTTTCAAAACAGCAGCACAAGTACAACAAAAAGATTCGCTCATTTAATTATTTTCAAATTTATTATTTTTATTTAGCAAATAGTTAACAAACACAATTGCAAAGACGCATTAATTAAAGCTCGCATTAATTCACATTGTAATTGCTTATTTTCTTTCGAAGTCTTACATAAATTTACAATTGTAATTTTTTTTTCTTGCATTTTGCATTAATATAATATATATATATATATATATATATATATATATATATATATATATATATATATATATATATATATATATATATATATATATATATATATATATAAACTTTTCCTTAATAAGTATACTATATCAAACAGTCAAACAGGAGGCCATTTCAGCCCCTATGAAAAAAACGTTCATTTTTGAAGATTTACGTTTGTTTTTAATTTTGCAGAACTGTAAATATTATGTAGATGAATCACAGAGCAGTAATTAGGATCCACCATGTTAAGAAATGTCACGCACAATAGTTTTCGTGGAATTATATTGTATCTTAGATTCGATTAGAGAAGTGGCTTAGTTTACTAAGCTACTTCTAATTATTTTTTCGGTACTGCGTCTAAGAGAAACCATGTACATAAGCAGTTGTATTTGTTATATTCCTGTACAAGACAGTATTATTGAGGGACAGTTATTGTCACGTAAATAGTAATAAAAATTTATTGTATGACGTTCAAGCAGCACAACATAACTTTGATTTCAATTGTTTTTAATTGCAAAAAAAAAAAAATTTTTTTTTGTATGGCTATTTTTATTATTTTTATTAGTGTTTGTTGAAAAACGGGCCTGAGAAAATTACGAGCTGGGAGAAGTATAGGGCTCCAATTATGAAACAAAACCTAAACAGCTTAGAAAACCAGGTGAAGCAGAATTACTGTCTCTTGCTTCAGTAAAACTTGCAAATGAAGTTTTTTTTCGTAAAAAGAAAAAAAAAAAAAAAAACTCTTACATTACAGGGATACAAAGTTTGAAAAAAAAATAAAATGTGCTCCTAATTTCAATGTGACTTTTCCGTCATGACATCCATCTTTTGCACTGAAAAAGGAAAACTTAATACTTACTATACAGTCGCAAAAGAAAAAGAATATTATAATTCTGAATAGTATTCATGCAAATGTGTTTGAAATTTATAGCACAGAGTAGAAGCCAAGCACTGTACAATATTATTAAATGTGTCGTAGGCTTAGCAGACTAGATGTTAAGGAATTATTCTTCAAGCGGTGAAACTTCTTGCATTTCTTTACGTTTGTAATATTGCTGCCCTCACAACTTGAATCCTTTGCCACCTCAATTACTCATTGCTTATTCATTCATGTGTTTGTTGAAAAACTACATATTAGTGCTTAGCACATCAGATAGATCTTAATTGATAAAATTCAATCCCTTAAATATAAGAGACATGCCTTTTGGCCATGAGAAATGCTAGAAAATAATTTTTCGATGTTTTGTTGTCACTTTTTACGTCACGCAGATTTACTGTTTGTTTTACGCCTACTCTAATGCCTAACTAGTGATAAAACTAACATGTTGTGTGCTTATGTATATTATTTATATTCATGTCGTTTGTTTATTTTTGTTTTGCTTGCGCTCTTGCGAAAGAATAATCAGCAATACAATATTACATTATAATGTAATATTCTCAATGCGTTAATAATAAAATAGGGGAGAAAATTAAATCTCTGAAAATACTTACATATTGTATTTATGACAATATTCATCATTCAATAAATCATTTCTTTTAAAAAAAAATAGCATCAATTTCTTGTGAGGATCAAATTGACCCTTAATGATGGTTTTAGGTAAGTCCAAAATCCGGCTGTTCTAGTGTTAATAGTTCTTGTTGATACAAAATATTAACGAATAATTACAACTTGGTATTAATAGATCGATTACTAGTGCTTCCGAATCTTCAAAGAACCTAGTTAAATAAGATATTTCGAAATAGTTGGATTTGGTACAAGAGAAAATGCTTTCCTTACATTTAAAAAAATATTTTATGAAGTGTTCATGTCTAATTTGCCAGTGAAATTTCTTTCAAAATTAAAAAGAATTATGAAATTATGAAATGAATTTAGTAAAAAGTAAATTAAATAAGCAAGAGAATTTCTTTTAAACAAAATGGATCAAAGAATGATAATAAACTTTTAATATATATATATATATATATATATATATATATATATATATATATATATATATATATATATATATATATATATATATATATATATATATATATATATATATATATATATATATATATATATTATATATATATATATATATATAAAGACAAAGCATATATATAAAAGAAGCATATTTACAAATTCTTTAATTGCAAATTAAAGCTAAGAGCCTTTTATAATTTTGATATTTTTTATACGCTTTCGATTGCAATGGAAAGGAAAAAAAGGAGATTAAACTAATTTTATTTTGCATTTAAAATTCCTTTTACATTTAAAATGCTTTGAATATCATTTTTAATTTTTAAAGAACCTACATACAATTCCGAAATGAATTTGAAATTACATTTACTTGTACGAATAAATTTTTCTAATTTTTCAAGCACATTTTAAATACTTTTCTCACTTTTAATAGAAAAGAAAAATAATTTGTAGAATATTGCCGCAAAAAACTTCATGTTTTTGAAAAAAAAAAGAAAAAAAAAAGATTTTTTGATTGAATATTTTTTTTTTTAAGAAACAGGACACACTTACACAACAATTTCTTAAACGTTTCAAACATTTAAACCCCATTCTTTGAAATATTTTAAACGAAAATTAAATTAAATTCAGTAAAAATAGATGTGAAGTTTGAAATTTTTACAAAATATTTCATTTTTAAATACCACCGTACCTTCTATACAACTGAGTTAATAAGATATCTACTAGGGGGGGGGGAGAAAAATTTGAACTGGAGATAGCACACAAAGCAAGCTTAAAAATTGGAAAGCATTATTTAAATGAAAAGGATTGATAGCATTGTTCTGTGTTTCCCTTCTAAAACGTAAGTATTGTAGTACAGAACTAGAGCACACTTCTAGTACGCCAGTGCCTCTTTTCTCCCCTACACCCCTCAAATTCCACCCCCATTGAGGAAGGAAGAGATTTGTTACGAATGCTCTTTCATTGCGTTCATAGAGCAATCGGGTTCAAAAAGGATGACATTAATAGAGCAGGCTTTTTATTAATCCGAACGGCAGGTTCATCTAAATTCGAGCGGCGCTCGATCACAAGTGGCCTAATGTAATTTCCAATCGAGGCGCCTCTCAATGGCGCCTGTCAAAGAAAGGTGTTATCTCTCCTATGCGACCGCAGCCCTGGCGCAATTGAAACTGTCAACAGCAGAAATTTTACCAGGTCGACCGCCATTAGATGATGCCACATGAGACGACTTAGCTAAATTTGGCGACCGATTCTCCCTCAATATTACATTTGCTCAGGTGGGAAGCTCAAATTCAATTTCAGTGTTCCATTAACCTTTTCTCTTTATAATAACATGTAAGTAAGAATAAATAAGATAAAGAAAGTTTCAGAGTTCTTATTCGTATTTCCTCAAAATTATATAGATATGTCGTAGGCTAATTGAAACCACGGAATGTACCACGAAATACCACGGAACTGCTTCACACAAAAAAAAATCTAGCATTTTCCATTTCTTGCAATAGATGACACCTCCAGATAAACTGATTAAACCACATTCCATGGTGTATTCGACAAAACCCAGCTCAACCACAACCAAATTCCAATGTCTAGTTAAACATTATTTTTAAGTTTTTAAAAGCATTCTAGTCGTAAATAGTTACGGACCGTATAATATTGTATTCACGATTTTTTAATTTGGTTCTGCTCGGATCTAATTCCTATAGAGTATGCCTAGGATGCCCTTGGCAGACGTGTTTCACAAAGAACACGCTCTTTTCAAACTATGGAAGAGTGAACCGGATTCAAATCCCAGTGATGGCTGGTCAATGCGAATTCCGCACCCGGCTCGCACCGACTACAGTGCCAGCGTAAAATATTCTCAGCGGTAGACGGATCATGGGTTAGAGTCCCCTTCCCGTCAGACTAACAGTGGGAGGTTTTTGTGGGTTTTCTCTCCAGGAAAAGCAAATGCGAGTTAGTTCCATCAAAAAGTCCTCCATGAAGGCAAAAATTTTCCCAATACTTAATCCAGAAGTTCCCTTGTCTTCTGGAATGGGTTCCAAATTGCAATTATGGAGTTGAACCATCATAGTCGTAAGCTCAAAATTGGGTCGGCTGTTCAACATCGGTTATAAAGTAAAAAAAAAAAAATAATAAATAATGATAATAATGACTTGCAAGAGCTGAAAACCGCAATGAGAGAGGAGTGAAACAATATTAATAACTCTTCGATAGTTTAGTGTACAACAGATGCAAAATAGTGAATAACAGATATAAAATATGCATTAGTGTCCGGGGTAATCACACATGTGACTGAGGTACTCGTAGCTGTTTGATTCTGGCAAGAAGACCAATTTTTCATGGCTGTTTGGAAATAGTTCAATAAGCATCTTTTTAATTTTTGATATTATTATTTTTCAATTTGTCATTATCTGAACTATTTAACATAATAATAAATGCACATTGTCTCTATTAAATATGAAATTAGTTTTATTTCATCACTCAACGTCAATTATTAATTATTCCGAAAAATATAAATGTTCCTTAGCAATTGTCGAGTACTGTAATTATTTAAAAGGGATTAACAAAACGTTCTTGGTCTATGTATTTTTCTAAACCGAATGTTTAACATTTAAAAACCTGTGCACGCGTTCTTAAAATTGCGTAAAATTTCTACTTTTTTAATTTGTTGCATGTATATTTGTATTGAACATTCTGATTTATAAACTGTGCATAATTTGGAAAAAAGAACTAAATCGAGCAAATGGGTAATGTTTGTAGCTGCTACAAAAAAAAAAAAAAAAAAAAAAAAAAAAAGAACAAGGCATTAAAAAAGACAATTTTTTAAGTAAAGGGCATTTCGGTATCTCTTTAGGTATTCTAATTTAAAACGAAAATTTTTCTTACAATTTTCACTTAGTTTTTATTTAAGTTAGTTTTCAGTATCTGAAAAAAGAGGCAGTTAAGCTAAAAATAGATAGAATATTGTTCAAATGCATTTATTACAAGTATTTTTCCCAATGTTGTATGCTCGATATAAACACAAAATTTTGGGGCGCGGTAATTGTATAGAATTATCTGCTGGAAGCATTAAATCAAACAACTATTTATTAATAAGAAAAAATGATGATATAATCAACAAATGACTGCTCAAATGAAAATGTAAAATAGTTAAATGTAAATGTTAAAAAATGAGGCGCTCCTACTTACGTCCTCATCCTTCATCTTCACGCATCAAACTCATTTATTATTCACCCGCAGATACTGTATCTGGTCCTGTGCAAATAAATAAATAAATAAATATAAGCCTATACCTTAGATAAATGCCTCACGGTGCTGCCGAGAGCTTTTAAGTTACCCCTTGGGGATCAAGTTTTAAGAAAAAAGGGGTGGTTGTTATTTTGGATTGTTTGTAAATTTTCAAACATATATTTTACTTCAAAATACATTTAATGAAATGTTAACAGTTTTAAAAATGCAAATTCTCGCATTCAAAATATGTAACTTCGATAAGTTTAAATTTCGACGTCTTGTTTCCATTGTTTATATTTTTTTCCGAATCTGATGTTTTGTAATCACCAACCTTTTCATATATTTATATTATTATTTCATATATATATATTAATATATATTATTTCATATAGCAAAAAAATGAACCAAAAAAAGAAAACGCGCTAAATGCCACAAATTATTATTCAAGAAAGAAGACAAAATAAAGGAATATTTCGAAACACTAGTATAGAAAGGTGAAATGTAAAATGTTAAATACCAGTTTACTTAACAGTTACTATTTTAAATTTGAAAGTGCCTTTAATTATTCCCTTTTATTTAACCCCTAAGTTAAGCAGGTTTTAATGCTTCCAATTCTGTTTTCTTCAGTAGTATTTGTTGGATTTTGATGGAACTATGGATATAATCTATAGTTCCATCATATTTATAATCATATATCATATAATCATATTATGATTCATTATTTTCATATAATCATATTTTTTTTCGTGCTTGAATATTACTTTACAAATCCTAATCTGTATATATATATATATATATATATATATATATATATATATATATATGTATTGAGAGTGATCATTACAAAACACCTCATATAGTTGGGCGTAAGAATTGAGTGTAGATGGAGAAAACTTTTGAGAATTTTTCAATATTTTACTTGTTTTATTTTTTTTTTGAAAATGATTTTGTGAAAACAACTGAATCTAAAGCTAGGAGGTATTTTCTTTTATCTTTCAAAGGTCTAAAAATGAATAAATACAACGGTGTAAGAAAATAAGAGACATTGCATACTTGGTCGGTTACCTCTAGAACTACTGGACCGATTTTAATGAAATTTCATATGTACATACATTGATACAGTACAAAACAAATAGCCATTCAACAAGTGTAATACACACTTGCGATCGTGCGTAACACTCGCTGCAGTCGGAAGGTATAAAATTGCCACAGGACAATTCGGACCAATCGCCACAGGAAATGATAAACTACCTTATTTTAAGTATGAAATCACGCAGCAAGGCCAGTATATCTGTAGGAGACCATACTCTCTATTAACCCGTTTTTTTTTTAAATTCTGCAACCGCTGTTTCATACCTTCCGACTCCAATGAGTGTTACGCACGATCATGAGTGTGTATTACAATTGTTGAATACTTATTTGTTTGATATTGTATCAATGTAGGTAGATATCAAATATCCCTAAAATCGGTTTAGCAGTTCTAGAGATAATCGACCAAGTCTGCAAATTCTCTTAATTTCTTACACCAGTATAGATAAAAATATATCAACAAATAAAAATGAACAAACAAATAAGAATAAATAAACAAGAATAAATAAACAAATAAATAAGAATAAATAAACAAGAATAAATAAACACGAATAGATAAATAAGAAAAAGAAAAGAATAATAAATAATTAAGAATAAATAGAATAAGTAAATAAATAAGAATAAATAAAATAAGTTAACTAGCAACTAAATAAACGTTTAAAATTACTGATGTCAGTAGTTAATTTCGCGTATAAATTGTTCATATGGGTTGATTAAAAAAAAAAAAATAATAACATAGATTACCCAAATGAAAGTTTACAATTTTTTTAAAGACCTGAAATAAAGTCTTCAAAGAAGAACTCTTTTGAAATAATTTTCAGTTTCGTGGATGTTGAATTTTTTGCTAAGTCAATCTCGTGATTTTAAAAGCACATTACTGAGAGTGCGATAACCATAAAAAAACTTTTTAGAATGCAATTTTGTTTTTAACAAAATAGAATTTTTAAAACTCTGGATAAGGAAATTTCAGGATGAATTCTTCAAAATTCTCAGCTCGAGGTTTACGCCTTACCCATTCATAATCAGAAGATTATAGTGGGTAAAGTTAGTGGGGTAATCATAATCTTCAGATTATGAGTGGATAAAGTTGGTGGGTGGATCATAATTTTCGGATTATGGGTGAATAAAGTTAATAATCTTCAGATTGCGAGTGGTTAATTGATAGGCAAGTACGTTTATAATTTAAATGTTTAAAATTTGTTGATTGGTTGATAGTCTTATGTAGTTTATAATATCTTCATTTTTTTCCTTTCCACTTTTCCAACGTTTAAAATTTGCGAATTGCCTTAGAATGAAATAAAAACTAATTTATTTTTCAATAAGTTTGAAACTAAATGTAAACCATGAAAAAAAAAAATAGTAATATTAAATAATAGTACGCTTCAAAATCTATTTATGTCTAGTCCAATTCCATTTCCAATTTTTTTTTTATTAAATTAGCTATTGTACTAAGTACATAATTCCTTATTAAGTCTTTACGCAAAATCTCAAAATAATACAGTGATATTAAGACAAATAAATGTCTCATTGACTTTATGTTAGCTACTAATGACTTTGTTGCAATGTCGAAATTTTATATGATATGTAGAAGTATTTTTGAAATCTTTGCAAATTAAAACGTAACGCATAATAAAAGCTTTAGCTATAAAATACTAGGAGTCATATTTTCATATCTGAATGTGCTTAACAATATTTTGAAACATTATGCTAAAGATTAACTTTTTGAATGAGCAGTTCAATGCATACATTTTTTGCGTACTCACAATGGCAAATTGATTAAGTCACCTTGTGACTCCGATTTTTAATTTATCAGATTTGTAGAATAAAGTTTGACCCGTACTCAAGTACAATTACCGTACTCAATACTCACCATACTCAATACTCACTGTACTCAATACTCACCGTACTCAATGCACCATACTCATTACTTGAATACCCGTACTCAAGTCACCCGTCAAGTACTTTGATTCAAATCAAAACTGGAAATAGCAAAGAGAAACCTAAACGAAGGGATGGGTTTGATTATATTAAAACTAAACGTAGATTTTCAGATGCATACTCATAAGATAAAATAAACACATTAGGCACTATAGGTTTCTATACACTTATAAAAAAAATATTATAAAGATACATCCATGAACTACTAATTTATTAAAATCTTAAAAGTGGTCAGATAAAAGTGTAAATTACCGATGTGTCGTCATCACGTTCTATAGGCACGTTAGACAATAAGCTTTAAATATATTTTAACTTCCAATAAAAGAAAAATAAGTGCTAGTTTATCATAAAATGACATTTATAATCTGCAAAAATACTATGCGATTTCACTTCTAAATAAATATGCATTATTGAGTATATATAATCATGCTTGCTCTATAAGTATATGATATAAAATAACATTTAAAGAAAAAAAATAAAATAAATAAAATAAAAAAAAAATAAAAAAAGGAAGAATGAATTCTAGAGACATATATTCCAAAAATTTATAATTACGTAAATTTAAAATCATAAACATGTGCTTATTAAGTCATGCTTTACAAATAGTTATGTTTACAAATATTTACATAGTTACAAATAGTTATCATTATAGTCCTGTTTTACAAATTAAAAAAAAAATTAATTCAACTTTTAAATAATATTTATTCTTGAAACATGAAGATGCATCCTATTCTATAGACATATATTTCTATTTCTAATTAAATGTATTATTAAAGAAACTAAAAAATCACAATTTCGGGATACGTTGTAACCATTTCTGATCGGGAATATTGGCGAGATGTTTGGCGTCTGATTTTCGACTGTTATAGAATCGAATTGAATTTTCTACATTTCGTTTCCTGTGCGCATTGTATTTGCCACTTGTTCCCGTCAATTCCAGCTGGATGTCACACAAAAGCCTTGTTGCTGGTTACCAGGATCGCGCGAGGAACAGAAACCATTTCGGAAGTGCGGCTCATTGGCAACTTTTTAATTAATTTGAGCCGCCACACTTTCAAGGCGTGTTTTTGGCTCTCGTAAAGTTTCTTCCGACAATATAACTAGAAAAATGTTGTCGGAAGTTTATTTTTATTCCATTTATGATCTTGTTTTTATCAGAAAAAAAGAGGAATGAAGAAATGTAGAGTGTTGTAGAAAGGAAACGATCGAGATATCATTGCGGAATAAATTCAATCAGTTTCAGTTGTGTTATTTCGTTTGTTTTGTTACTGTTCTTTTGTTATAACGTGTCACAGAATTGTTGAAAAAAAGTAATAAGGAAAACTTTTTGTTAAATTTTTATTTTCTGTAATTGATTTTTTTTTTTTTTTTTTTGTTCTTTAATATTGTAATTATTTTGAAAATGTTCAGGGTTGAGAAATGATTCTGTATGGAGGATGTGTATCAATAAACTTCTTTTGCTTAGTTAGATGCCGCAGTTAAAGTTATTTTTGTTAATAAAACTTATTTATTCTTCATTCCAATTTCACTGCCTCTATTAACTGAGCAATTTTTTTAGTTTTTACCAATTTAATTTTAAAAAAGCAAGTAAAAAAATTGTTGCAAATTTTTCGTTGAGTTTAACTCTTAATGTTCTTTCATTTCATTTCATTACTTTTATTTCAATATTATTATTTCAATATATATTTATTACTTTCAATGAAAAAATTTCCTTTTATTACTTTTATTTAATATTTTTGCTATGAGAAAAAATGATAATCTAGTAGAACTTTTCGGTTAGAGAATTATTTTTAAAAATTAAAAAAAAAAGATTCGTACTAAATTTTATTGCATTAAAGCATTTCAAACCATCTAGCCTACATTATTTTTTGAACTTGAAAAGAATTTTTATGCCTTTTTCCCTTCAGATACTTTTTTAAAGTAAGTTTTTAAAAGTGATTGCATGCTTAAATATTTCATAATTCATCTTAAATATACACTAAATACAGCAAATTGCAAAATAATATTATCATTAATCATTTTATATTTTTTAGTATATGCTACAAAATAGTATTTTACATGACTGATGATTTATATTTTACTTTCTATGTAAACCTACTTCTTTTTTAAATAAGAAGTTGGTAGTTTTGAGGGAGAAATTACATATTTTATATATATTACTATAACTATATATATATTTTTTTTAAAGCTACAACAAAACTAAAAAACCACAGTTCATCAGATTTTTTTTTATCTTTGTAAAAAATATACATGATTATCAGGTACATACAAATTTTATTTTAGAACAGAAGGGGGCAAGATTTTCTCTTTTAGTCCACACATAAGCATAATTCTTAATGAAAAATTTATTTTTCTCAAAATCATATTTGCTTTTTAAATGAAAGATCAGTATTCTTAGTAATTGCATCATTCTAGATAGTTAAAAAAAACTATGATCTCATTTTCCCCGAATTTTTTAAAAGATTTTGTACTGAATGCAAGGAAAAGAATCAAAAACGACATTAAAAAAAAAAAAAAAAAAAATGCTGTGCTATATAAGAGAAACGATTATGCAATCGTATAGTGCTATTTATTAAAAAAAAAAAAATTCACACAAAAAAATTTTCTGGGGAAAGCTTGAACAGTTTTCAAAATTGGTACCGATTATAAGTCAAATATAAATCTCTTACTTGATTTGCTGGTTTATTTCATTCAGTCTTGTCTTTAGCATGTTGGTTTCCCCGCCAGTCATCGGTGACTGACAGCGTAAAATATAGCATAGAACTAAGAAAAATATTTCATAGCTATTATGCACATTTTAAGAAGCACAGGAGATAAATCATAATAGGGAAGAACCCCAGAGGCGTAGGACGACATTTCCTGGCATGAGTTCGTATGCAATTTTAATACTGATAATATGCTCTCTAAGTCCCCTCGAAATATGTCGCAACATTTAAGTAACACACTATTATATAGCGTATTAAAACTTGACATTTAAATAAAAAATGGACGAAATTCCTTTTTCATAAAGGAAAAAAAAAAAAAAACTGTAACTTGGAGAGAGAAACAAATGAAGAAGATTTGTAGATTGAAGATGTTGATTGATTTATTTACAATTTTTCATTGTTTTTTTTATTCCAGATTGATACAGTCAAGCAATTATATACAAACATCATTAACTGCTCTGATGAAGAATCGAAAATTACGAATACTAAAAAAAATGAAAAATATATTTTTGGAAATATGAAGCTCTATTAAAATAAAAATTATTCTTAATGTACATGGGAATTACTAAAATAATAAATTCTGAAAATGGCTCGAAGAGTGTGGATGCCGGACCAAGCCCTCAGGACACTTCCGTCCATCAGGAAATCAAAAATACTAGTGTCATGTATACGTTAGAATAGTTATGGTGCGTAGTGTTTTTAAAAAGTGCCTAAAAGTGCATATTTTCAATTTTCGTTTTTTGAAAGCCCTTAGAGTTTCTTTTTTCATTTTGTATTTTTAAAAATTGTTTAATTTTCCCTTTTCGAAAAGGAAATGTCGATTTTTGCCATGTTTTATGTAAAAGCGTGGTTTTTACATTGTTCTATTCAACGTTTTCACAATTCACTCAACCCCAATCTATTTCGGTGTACCGCCGGTCGTTAGCATATGAAAGCGCCAATCATTTTACATGTTTGATGAAATACTTGTGAGTCCGCATGTGTGTCTACTAGGCTGAGTTCAGTGAGATTAGTGCAACTCATGTGCAATCTAGCTGCAGCATTTTGCAAGATATTCTCAATTTCAAGCTTCATTTTCCACTCTCTGAAATTGAACCAAAAAATCTCTTGATCATTTTATAATAGCTAATATAATCAAGAAATCATGTCTTTGAAAATTATTTTGTATTTTGTTGATGTATATAGTACTTAAAAATATTTTTGAGTGCTTAAACAGTACTTAAAAGGTGCTTATTTTTTGTAGAAGGATTTGGCTGTGCACCGTGATAGTTTCCGCCATGGAAAATTGAGGAATTCATATTAATTGCTTTAATTTATTGCCAAGGTTTCTTTTCTCAGTCTTACACTTTCAAATGTGTTGGAGCAATTGGAAAGTTTGAGAAATAACAAGAAATTTTAATAAAATCAAATCATTTAGCTTCCGTGTAATGGTTTCCGGATTCTATGCTAATGTGTTAGGCTAGGGCCGGGATCAAGTAAACACCCAATTGAGCTATCATATCATAATTTGAGAGGTATTGATAAATACGAACACTTATAATAGGAAAACCATATACCAAACTCACCCTCCAATGTTGGCGCTCTTTGGATATCACCAGAAAATTGATTCCAATCGGAAAAGAATTGGCATGAATTAATTGTTGTTTTTCCTCCTTATTACTATATCGCTGTAGAAAAAAAATGTAACTGTAAGTTTTTAATCTTGTAATAAGGTTAATTATATTTCAATTTTTAAATCTCTGCGAACTGTATTAAATAATTTTATAAGGTATAATTTATATTCGCTGCTTTTCTGATTAGTCTAATTCGAATTAATATTAATATTCTCTCCGTGATTCACCTATGTTCGATTTACAAATTAATTTTATTTTAAGAATTATGGTATAAATGCTCTCTAAATTAATTAATCTTAGTTTATATTGTAGATTAATAATAACTTTACCGACTCTTATATGCATCTTATCCTACTGTAATTATGAATGTAGTTGTTGTTGTCGTCGGCCATTAAGGCAGAGTGGGTGCGCTTGTTCTTGTTTTCCAGCTGACTCATTCATACATCCATTCATTCATCCACAGATCGTACTTTTTGACCTGAACCAGAGAACGATCAATCTCCAATTCAGAAACCCCCGTAGGTATTGATTTGTTATGGGAACTTGGAGGACTTTGTGACCCGACAGATTCACCCACCAGTCACCATTTACTACATGGGGAGTTTTCAGCAGGGATGGAACTCACGACCTCTTGGACATGGGCCCAATGTCCTGCCAACCAGACAATGTCTATGAATGTTGTGAATACCAAAAATGGTGACAGTTAATTTGTTATAAATGAATATGCTTGGTGTTTCATGCACTTGGAACTATCCTTCGACCTTGGTTCTTGGTGTAGTGAAACACCACGAGCCCAGAGTTATCTGTGTGCCACTTCGGTGTAAAGCAGTTGCCACCATTTTTGGTGTTATGATAAACTAATTTTTTTACAGTATATACATTTTTTTGAATTCACAAAAAAACAAAACAAAAAAAAAAACAAAGCATTTTTAATCAGCTGAAAGCAACCATTTTTAAAAAGGTAATCAGATTAATTTCTTTATTTTTAATTCATTGCAAACTTAAAATTTATTAATCTGGAAATAATTAATTTCTATAATTGAATTAAAGAAATAAACATCATTTATTTATTTAACACAATATTAATAATGACAAAAAAAAAAAAAAAAAAAAAAAAATTCTACATCATTTTTTATTTAGAATTTATAGAAATACTTGGAATTTATAGAATAAAAACACTGATTTTTTTAAAAATATTCATATCCGAATAAAAGTAAATTAAAAAAAAAACCAAATATTCAAACTGATGCATTATCGAAAAAAAAAGCCCTCGGTAATATGAAGCAATTTGCACCAAACCACAATTGAATTTATAGCTCGCAAACACTACACCTGGTTATTTTCTCCCATCCCACAGCCTCATCCTCCCCCCGACTTGCAATATTCGTCTTCAAAGATAAACAGAAACGAAAGGAATAGCGGAAGAAATGGAAGGAGGAAAAAAAAAAAGCGAAAACATAATATTTTTTTTACGCAAAAAATGTGTGTACATAGATAGAGAACAGTAGCGATGAATTAATGAAGTCGTCGATTCCAGCTGTTGAAAAAAAGGTAAAAGCCATTAGTACCCAAAACCCGGGGCCAAACACCCCTCCTGATCTCTGATACAATTTTTTTTTCCATCCATATTCCGCGAGTGTATCGGAGTTGCCATATACGGCACGTCAGAAAAAGCGGCGGCCCGTGAAAAACTTTCAATTTTCGGAAGTAATCGGCAGTAGCGGCAAATCCCTGAGGTAGCGTCGGCTTCCTGCGCCTCGCTGAATCCCTCTATTCTTTTCTGCCACTGGCCAGCAGTTTTTGGTTGCGCCACTTTCCAAAGAAGATGTGGCGATAGTGGACTGCAAGGCGTGAGAAAGGCTAATTTTATCCCGATAATTGGCCCTCCACTTCCCTGGAGCACAATAGACCCCCTCTCCGATTTCATAACCCCCTCCCCAAACTGATATGCGAAAATGCATTTCTTTCATAAACCCGCCTGTCTTATTCCCTCGTTTCGGAAATGTATTTTCAACGATTCATTTTTATCCAAAACGTTCCGCGAGCTACAAAAACGAATGGGGATCTGCACTTATGAAAAAATATTTTTTTTCTCTATCTCGCCCCTTTTTTATCCCCCCTTTTCGCTTTTATATTGATAGAAAATACATAAAAGAATGAAAAAAAAGGAAAATGCGAGGCGGCTCTTAATATCAGATAATCTTCGGAGAGTAATATTTTCAGTGGTAAACATTGGCTCTAAGCAAATAAAAAGGACGGCGAGTATATCGACAAGTGAGAATACCGTATCTTTAATGAAGTGAAGATCACTTGGCATCGGTCAAATTTAATTAAATCCTCTTCGCCAAGCACGCCAAGAATGCGGAGGGTGGAATTTGCCAGTGTGACCAAGTGCTTTATTATCCAGCCTCCCCCGACTTGTTGCTTGAGCTTCCCTTTTAATAATCGTACGAACGTAATGCGATACTCTTCTAAAATATTCCAATTAAGAACGTTAGTGTTTAGAACGCCGAAGAGGCGAGTAAAAAAAAAATATCGATTGATAATACAGTTGCTGCATCTGCCTAGCACCACCTAAGCAAACGTAATGGCAAACAGACTACAATAGATGCATCTCATCTTTCTTATGTAACTGCAAACCGCAGCGAAAGGATGGCCCCCTTCTCTATTGTTCTTGTTCAACGTCCTTCATCCTCGATCTCATTCAAGCCATTTTTTTTTTCTTCGATCAGACGATTTTTTCTTGCCGAACTAGAATTGGAGTGGAACGATATCGAGTAAAAATAAGGCGTATCTAGTTTTTAGGGAAGAGCCACTCAATAATAACCGAGGGAGAAGACATAAGGGGGAGGAAAAAATTCACCCCCCAGCCAGTCAGGGAGTAAAAAAACAATAACGAACTAAACAGTGTTGAAGAGAGGGGTACAAAAATAAAAAAATATGTCTCCGAAAGCTGTTAACATGTATGGTAAAAATGAGAAGGTGATTAGTGTTATTGAAGAATATTGTCATCTGGTGATCAGGTTTCTTCTTTCATCAACCACTTGATGATATCGGGATGGGTGATGAATAAAATAAAAAAGAAAATATCAACGGTGAAAGCGAGACTTGTCAGTTGCAGCAATATTGGCTGTTACGAGGTCAGCTCTGAGCCAGCAAAAGTAGCGGGGCCAGCTGACTGGGAGACTTGTAACTGGCGGACCCCACGCCTCTATTAATATTAACTCTAGGCAGCCTTTCAAAAACATTTTCCTTTTTCTGACGGTTAGTGTTTTTTTTTATTGATATTTTTTATAGCACCCGCATGAAGACTTTTTTATTATGTATCTCGTGAGAGAGTACTTTGAGGCAATTTTTTATGACTTCATCTTTTTTTTACACTTTTTTGTTCATTATTTGCTAAATATATTTTGTGGTTGAAAAGTTTTTTTTTTTTCTTCTTCTTGTTTTCTGAAACAATGGCAAGCCGCAATTATGATAAAAAAAAAAAAAAAAAAGCCACAAATAAAGTAGAAAAATTGTTGCAAATAGGAATGTTAGCAATTTTGGAGTGCGTTGTATCATAATTATAGAAGAAAATTGATTCATATATTATACTCTCTAGAATATTTTTGTTTAAGGTTGTTTTTCGAAGGCTCCGTCTTAAATATGAAATTATGCTTTTTGGCAAATAATGTGCTAATTTTATAACTGCTTCACAACAGTAAATCTAGTTGAAATTAAGTTGATTTTTATTGATAGAATGAATTTCTAAATACGTGATTTTATTAATCTAATAATGCAAAGCTATTGGGGGGTACACAAATTAAAAAAAATTAATAAATAATTGGAATAATTTAAATTATTCCTAATAGTGCTGGTATATACCTTTCTTTTTTGTGCATGATTTCGTTGTGTTTATAAATGCTAATTTATTAATAGTTTACCTTTCCTCCCGTATGAATAACGGGTATTCAGCTAGTTTTGTATATTACATTCTCAGAAAATTTGATTCAACATTGACAAATAATATCAATACTTTTAACAATAGCGCAATGCAAACTTTCTGCATCCTATGAAAGGCGATAAATTGAACTGTGCATCCGCTTAAACAGAACAAATTTAAAAAGTACTTTACAGTGATTGACCTTAGATAGATATTACGGGCAGCAAATTTGGTTCTTATTATTGTCATGCCAAGCTAGACACTACATGACCAAGCTAGACACTACTTTTAATCATTCATGCTTTTTTTGCATATAAACGTAAATCAACTTGTGATCAAAATGTAATTAAATGTTTTAGAGCTTTATGAGTAGAGCCTTTTAATTTAAAATGTTATTGAGTTTTTTGCAGAGTTAGGTAAAAATATTTTTTTTTTATAAAAATAAAACTATTTTCAAAAAATTTATTTATAAATTTTTGTCAAAGCAATTTGCCTCGTTTTTTTATTTTCAGGAAAATTGATCTTCAAAATGTTTAATTTAGTAATATGCTTAAATTAGCAATAGCATTCGAATAATTAATGGATTATTTGCCAAAACAAATTTCATATTCTGTTTGCAACTTTTGATTATGCTTCTATAAAATACAAGGCCTTCAAACCTAAATAATAATATCATATTGTTGTATTTAGACATGTGCTTAGAGCAAATTTAGTATGAGAGTAATACGCATACTTTGTATTTTTTTACAATTATCTTATATAATGTGTGTTATGCATAGTATATTATGTGTATTATGGTAATAAATTTCATGCTATAATCACTGCCATATTTTATATTGAGGTAAGCTAAATGCATTTTTCAGCACAGAACTGTTATCGTTCGAAAAACTGTATAAAATCGACAAAACATTTGTGTGATATAATTAATGCGAATATGCATGGAAATATGCGTAATCAGTAAATAAGCAATCAAAAAATGAATAAATAAATAAAATTATATCAGTGAAAAGTTAATAAAATATTACATTCGCTGTAAAATTTTTTAGTTTACCTAAACACTAAGTAACTCAAATCAACACCATAACAACTATATACACCAAAATTTTTTACATTGTATATCGAATTTTTCATCCATTTAACTATCATATTAATTTAGTTAAAATAGTTTATAAAATCAGATTAATGAATTTGCATGTCCTTTACAAAGCAGACACCTCTCTTCTGTGAATACTTTTCACGGTTCAAAAAGTGTCCTCTATATCACTTTTCTCTGAACTGAAATTCTGCGCCAAATTAAAATATATTAATGCTAAACAAGTTATTTGAGCTTGATTATTAAAGGTTTAACAGTATAAATGGATTTCCAATGTTACACTTAATCTTATGCATAATTTTAAAGCTCAAATTTGAATATGGTTGTTTTGGGCGTAAATAAATGTAGCTCTGAATACCCTGTATAATTGGTTGGATCGGGGTACCTTGTAGGTATCAAGGCTTGATACTAAAACCCAGGTCCGCGTACACCAGGACCCTGTTGCATATCCCTAATTTTAATTCAAAACAATTGTTTTTACCAATAAGAATGCATTTTAAAAATGCTATTGTTAAAAATGACAAAGAATGCATGGCAATATCTACAGTTGATGATTTGGATTGTTTTTTTTAATATTTTGATTTAGTATATTATTAGTATCGAATATGTGAATGATTTACTTCGCATATTTGAATACGTTTGCTTTTTAAACACAAATTCTAGAGATTTTAATAAATGAATTAATTTTTTTAGATAATTATGGTTCAAACGCACTCCAAAATGTCTTCTTTTTTTAATATATATATGTATAAATGCGAATTGCCATTGTTTCGCAAAAATCCCTTCCACCACAATACACTTAGTAAATAATGAACAATAAGGATACATTTTACATCAAGAAGAATACATTTATTATCAATAAATATACATTTTAAAGCGCCATTGTTAATAATGATAAAGAATACAAGGTAACATCAACCAAGTGATGTGTTTCCTATTTCTATATAGTTTTTCATTAATATCAAATATGAACAATGATTTTCTTTCCAGATATATTCGTTTTTTAAACAAATATTTTAGAGACTACAATACATGAATCAATCTTCTTACATAATTATAGTTCAACTTATATCATTATTGTTCAACTCGAAAACTTTCGTATACAATCTTCAACAATCTTTCTACTTTATGAGTGGCTTCTTTTTTTATAATTGTAGTGAGTCATTTGTCATTGTTTCACAAAAAAGCCCTTCAACCACCACGTATTTAGAAAATAATGAACTTTCAGGATACAATTTACATAAACAAGAATGCATTTTTGATCCATAAGAATACATTTTTAAAAATGCCATTGTTAATAATGATGAAGTAATAAATTAACTAATAATTCATTACTTCATGTAACGTGGTAATATCAACTAAGTAATAATTTGGATTGTTTTCCATTTCTGTACAGTTTTTCATCAGTATCAAATATGAAGTACGATTTCCTTTCTCGATAAGGATATATTTGTTTTTTTAAACAAAAATTTAAAAAACTACGATACATGAATTAATTTTCATATACAGTTATGGTGCAACGCACTCTAAAACTTCCAACAGTGTACAATCTCCAACAATTTTTCTTACTTTATGTGGGGCTTTTTTTATAATTGTGGCTTGCCATTGTTTCACGAAAAAACCTTTTACCACCATATGTTTAGAAAATAATGAACAATAAGGTTACATTTCACATCCACAAGAATACATTTTTTTTATCAATAAGGATACATTTAGAAAATGCCATTGTAACTAATGATAAAGAATGCGTGGTAGCATCAACCAAATAATGATTTAGATTGTTTCCTATTTCTAAATAGTTTTTCAACAGTATCAAGTAGGAGCAATCATTTCCTTTCCAGATCTGGATACATTCGTGTTTTAACGCTGTTCACCAAAGAAAAATGGAAGCTCTGTCACCAAAGAAAAATAAAATCCATAATTTAAATGCATTACAGTTGAATTGATACGATGATTTTAAACTATGTATATAATCTTTCCGTGAAGAATTATCTGGGCTTTAGAACTGGCAAATAAATTAAATATTTTAAAAGTTATTAAACTATATTAAAAATCGCCAATTTGGTGATATTTTTTCACCGAGATGAAAATTATCAAAATCACTACCTTATTCTCAGTTTTTTTGCAAATTTTATGAGCCCGAGTAATGCAGCACTGGAATAAGTTTTTAAGTTTTAAAAAATTAGTCCGCAAGCACTTTTCTTTTTCATAAAACTGTGGTTTTTCTCTATATTGACGTTTTGCGCCATTTTCAAAATAAGCGTAGACAGCGATGGCTTTAGACAGGCTAAAATTGACATAAAGATAAACTAGGGGAAAGTGGAGTATCTATGTTTCGAAGCTAAACTATGTTGGAGCTACACTGTTCGACCTATAAACTATTATATTTAATCAATATATTCGTTGTTTAGTTGTGTACAATATCATTCCTAAACAGTAGTAAACCTTCCGGCTCAGGGTATAGAGCGTTTGCCTTCAATGAGATGAAACGGGTTCGAATCCAAGAAATGGCTAGTTAATACGAATTCCACACCTGGTTCGCACCGACCACATTTTTGACGTAAAATATCCTCAATAGCAGACGGATAAAGTATTATACTCCCCTTGCCGTCAGACTAACCGTGGAAGGTTTTCGTGGTTTTACTCACCATTTAACGCAAATACGGTTTAGTTCCATCAAAAAGTCATCAACGAAGGCAAATTTCTCCCAATGCTTGATCCAGGAGTTAGATTGTCTTCTGGATTGGGTTCAAAATTACAAGAATACGTAGTTGAACATCAATAGTCGTTAACCCAAAATTGGGTCAGCTGTTCAACGACGGTTATAAAATACAAAGTTATAAAAAATATATAATTCCTGAAAAGTTATAGATGTACTACTTTTTTTATAAATGAATTTTTTAGAAATAGTCAAATAACCCGGTCTTACCCTAGTGGATTAAAAAGTAGGGTAAGACTGGGTACACATAAACTCTACGAGAAATTTAGAAAAGCTAGACTTTCAATGAAAAAGCAAGCATTTCTATTATATGTGACAATTTAAGAAAATTATGCTCGTAATTTACACGTGATGTATAGTAATCCTCTTCTTCCTCCGTTGCTCTGCAGCTTTCGTGAGCCTAGAAAAGACTCACATTAAGGGAGTGGGTGATAAACTTTCTAGTACCTATTTTCCTCCGAGAACAGAGGTTATCGAAATGTAACAGAGCAGTGCTATTATTGGATTAAATCCTTGCTGTTTGTGAAGGCACAAATCTCTAGTGAACGCATAATAAGATGGACTAAAAATAGTTTTGTTAACTGTAATGAAAAGAGCTAGTTTAAAAACAAGAGAACATTAGAGTTTACATAATAAAACAAACTTACATACGCTGACGTCGTGAATAAAGATACAACAACACGCTTATATGTTGATTCCTCCTCTTGACAAGGAAAGTGTAACTCAGAGTTTGTTCAGAGATTTGATAACGGATCTTATCGCTCTTTATTAGCCCATTAATGTCTAGCCACAAGCCGACTAGCCTGTGTAACTGGTCATTAGGAAGGTTCTGGATTCGAATCCCGGGCAAGATATGGATGTTGTTTCATTCTCTGTACTATCTGTCCTTACTGTGGGCCTGTTATCTGTAGGGTTGGCCCACCTAATACGGTGCACCTGAGAGAGTGGCCAACAAATCTTCCCTGTAGGAGCCTGAATTGACGAAATGTTAACACAGGTGTGCATTGGAATTAAAAAAAAAAAAAAATGTCTAGCCACAAAAGTGGTTTATAAATGAAAAGCCCCTGTGCGAAAAAATTGTCAGTGTGTTTATGTTGAAGTCGATTACTTCATTCTGTTATCTTATTTTGTTATCGCTACTCTAATTTTCAGAAAGAACTATATGTGACTTCACATCTAAATTTAAATATTTACTGTATTAATATATTAAGAATTAAGAATTAACTCTTGTGCTACTCGAGCACGATCTTATAAAATAAAGAAATAAAGATCTTTTGAAGGAAATATTTATTTTCTTCAATAATATATAAATAATAATAATAATAATAATAAATAAATAAATAAAAAACCTTTCAAAAAAGAATTTTAATTTGTGATAGTTTTTAAACAAATTGGACTTTCTAAACGAAATTAGCTTTAAATTCCCTAATAAAAATGCATCTTTCATCGATGGTTCTTTTATTCCATAAAAATAGTGTTGCATTCGTTAAAATTGTGTGTATTAGCGACCATCAGACATCTTTGTTGTCATAATTTGGAGTTTTATTAAGACTGTGAATCAAAATGTGGAGGAGTTTTAATGCGGGGTGAAATTTTTGCGTGGTGATTGTTGTACTTTGTTTTAGTGTTGTTTTCGCATTCGAATAATTTGCCTTTATGTTAAATATTATAATCGGTTTTTTGTCCTTGTATTTGGTTTCTGCTGCTTTTTGCTGTTTGTGTACTTGAAGTAAGAAGGAGAAAGAATGTTAAAACATTAAAAAAAGATTAATTAAAAAAGTTTTAACAAGAGGATTAGGAATAGGCCAAAATATTTCGCAGGGGGCTAAAGTCAGAGAATTAACTAGTGATGTCTAAAAATGTGACGATGAGTTTGTTCATAACCTTATTCAGAATATTCTAGAGGAAAAGGAGAATCAAATCAGACAGCTGGCTACCGAAACTCAAGCTAAATTATAATTCGAACAAGAATAACTTACGCACTTGGAAAGAGAAGTGGAACTAGCAAATATTCGGAAAGAAATAACGTCCAGTCAAAGCTTCAGAGCATATATATCGTAATACAGAAAGCCTAATTAAAAGTCTCAAAACGTTTACCATGTTATTTCCCATTAAAGCTAAATCCTTTAATTTACTTTTTCCCAAGAAAAAAAGAAAGAACTTTCCCAAGAAACAATGTACCAGACTATTTAAAAGTAGAAATTCCGTTGAACATTTTAAGAGAAAAATTTCCAATATGCAAATCCATGTAAATGAAGAAAATATAAATCATTACGATAAACTTAAACATATTATTTTTAAAGAATTGCATAATTTCCAGAGACATCAATAAACAATTATAAAATATCATTCAAAATATTAAATTAAGACCAAAAATTTAAAACCTAAAAGCAGTTGCCGTTAATGTCGATAATTATAAAATTATCTTGCGAGTCTAATATAATATATTGTGCAGGGTTAAAAAAAATATATTTTTTAATAATATTTCAAGCATTCCAAGAATTTTTGTAAATACTTTTTGGAATTATTTGAAACTGGTTTAATGTTAGTTAATATGTATGGTATTGATCGAAAATATCCCGATGCGTAAAGAAACATTGATAAACTTGGCAAAATAATTTTATTCTCGAAAAGAAAATATTTAGGAGATTGCTGGAAGTTTCAAATGTTCTGATTTGAGCCCGATATTGATACCTGAACTTTAAATTTAGTGAGGGGTAAAACTTAAACATTACAATCTATACAAGTGCCACCCAATGAAGTACTCGCTGTGAAGTCGCTCTGGAACTCGAACCACAGTACTGACGTAAAATATCTTCAGTGGTAGACGAATGATGGTTTCGAGTCCCTTTGTCGTCAGGGTAAGCTTGCCATGGGAAATTTTCGTGGTTTTCCTCTCCGTGTGATGCAAATGAGGGATAGTTCCATCATAACGTCATAAACGAAGGCAAATTTCTCCCAATATCCAATAGTTTCTTGATGCAGGACTTTCCTTGACTTCTGGTTTTGGTCCAAAATTGCAAAGCTTTTGAATTGAAAATTAGTAATCGTAAACTCAAAATTGGGTTTGCTGTTCAACGACGTTTATAAATTGAAAATAAAATCTCTTTTTTATTTTTTTTAACACTTGATTTAATGTAATCAAAGTTTGTAGAACTAATAGTTAAAAATTTGTTTGAGTTTATCTGCCTTATAAGTATACAATTTTGTACTTGTATCTATTATAGAATCAAACTCATACACTTCTATCTATCCAAGTGATAGAAGTTATAGCTGTGAACTTTAAATTTCTATATAGTACCCAGACCACAATTTTTGAAACAATTTCCAGCTTCCCTCTAATTATTTCCATATTGAGTCTTTTTTTTTTTTGTTAACACGAGTGTCAGATGTTCATAGAGTCCGATTCTCAATAATTTTACACTTTTTTTTTAATTTCTTACACCTTTTTTTTATCACAGAATTATATGAATAATGTTAAAACAATTGCATTTTGAAAACAGTTGTCATTGTTTACAAGGAAAAAAAAATTCTAGGCATGTTTATAAAACATTCATAAAATTTTTTTATTTAAACTACAAACCACACAAGAGTGGTGGCGCCATCTCTTTCTGAAAAATTTAATCTTAAATTAGGTTGCGTTCCGAAATATATTAATAATCCAGCAACAAATTTCTGGAGCTATCATCGATCAATTTAAAAGAGAAAAAACACTCTAAAAAGGAATTTTCGTGCCAAGTACATTAGATATTAAGAAAAAAAAACATCACTTAATTTTATAAGAAAAAATTCAGTTTGCTTGTTTAATTTAGAGTAAGAAAACACATAATATTGGTTCAGGAATAACGTTGCTTAATTCAAGTGCTTAATTAAAAAAAAAACAAACGGTAAAGATATTTATTTCTCAAAATTAATTTCTTTTTAATATTTATATCCATCTGTCCCATTTTTCGAAAACTAATAATTTTTAAATATATTTTGATTTTCTGTAAGAATCAGTAAATCTATCATCGTAAACTGATGAATTTATAATTTGAATTATTAGCTTATTACAGTAATTATAGTTAGTATTGTTTTTTACGTACAATAAATACTGTTTTATCGTAAAATATATTCTTAATCAATGCATAGTTTTTACGAGTAGTTAAATCTTAAGTTTAATTTTATGTTCAATTAAATATAAATACATAGATAAACAATCCAAAGCAAATATTAATTAATTTAAATGATTTCTTACTGATGATTCTAGCAATAAAATGTTAAGAAGTTTATATAAAAGAAATTATAATTATATCGATTTCGCTGAAAAATATTTCAAAGCATAGAATACTGAAATAATTCCAGTATTTACACTCATTCTAAGGTTGTGATTAGACATCAATCCATGGAATAAAAATGTGGAAGCATTTATATTTGGAATTAAACTTAATTTAAATATTTTAATTACTTATTCTTAGTTAACTTTATGGTTGTTAGATGACAGCACAATATCGTTTTATAAACCAATCTCGATAAAAACATTTTCCTTTTCAGCTTTATATTTGTGGCGTCATCTATTAACTAAAATTATAACTTTTAACAAATCAGAAAGCAAGGAGAATTCGAAGAGCAGTTGGAGCACGAAAAGATGAGAATGGCATATTCTTCATTCATAATAATAAAAAAAAATTTTGATGAAAAATTGAGAGAGAGAAGTAAAATTAATCAAGTAACAGCGGTGCAGAGGTAATACAAAGGTAAAAAATTTTGGTTTAAAGTTTTGGATAAATGTTTTTTTTTTTTTTTAAGCCAAAATGAAACTTACCAACTTATTTAATTACAAATTTTTAATGCAAAATGGAATTCTATTATTTAAAAAAAAATTTTTTTTGGGGGGGAGGGAAGAGCTGACTAATAATTTAAAGGACTTCACTGTAATACACTAAACATAAAGCAAGCAGTTAATAAAGCATTTAATTAACTACTTCATATTTTTATGGTATAGGGGAAATACAATATATTATAGGTCAAAAATAATTATAGAGGATTGCTTGTTTGCTTTAGAAACTTTCCTGAAAGCAAAAGATATCTTCATGTTTTCATGTCCGTTACAAAATATTAACAATTTAATCACATCTAATATATTGCTTATCTGTTTACATTTTATGGCGATGACTCATTGGAAAATAATTTATCTTTATCGTTATTTTATATTAAAATTATTATTAGTATTTTTTTTTTTTATGTCTAAGTATTTTGATTTTCTTTAGCAAGTACTTGCGAGATTTGGTTGGCACTATATTGGGCTCGTGCCAATATATGTGATAGAATTTTAAAAATAAATTTTGCCAACAATATATTTTTATCAAGGTGTTTCTGAATTTTTTAATTAGTTTTGCTTATTATGTTATATTTATTCAAGATAAATAGTGAAGCCTGAAATTTCTTATTGTTTACCTTTAAATCTTGGTCTTAATGTTTATATATATAATATATATAAATCTTGCTTATTAATAGAAAATGAAATATATTTCTTATATATATTTATATGGAAAGTATTTTCTATTAATTAATATTTTCTACTAATTAAAAATGATGAATTTTTCATTACTTATTTTGATAACTATCGCTATATCGTTTAAAATTCAGTGCGAAAGAGTTGCGAAATCAAAAAATTTATTTTATACCCAACATTCAACAGTTGATCCAATTTTAAGGTTAAAATTATTAATGTTCAACTACGCAGCCTTATAATTTTGAACCCAACCTGAAAGACTAGGGCCCTGGATCCAGCATTGCGGCAATCTAGCCTTCGTGGAGAACTATTTGATGGAACTAACTCACATTTGCTATGCGTGTTTATGAAAACCTCGAGACTCACCATGGTGAGTCCGACGACAAGGGGAGTCTAACTCGTGATCAATTTACTACTGAGGATATTATAATACATCAGAGTCGATGCGTGCTGGAAGCAGAATTCACTTTGTCAAGCCGTTTGTTGCGGTACGTATAAACAAAAATAAACGTTGTTCAAACTTCAGTTATTCCGCAGTTTGCTTATGCGTACCGCAACATCAACACCGTTGTTGGGATTCGAAGTCGGGTTACCTCATTGGAAGGTGAGAGCTTTATCCTCAAAACCATTGCGGCACAATTAATATCAATTTTATTTTATTTTGAATTTTATTACCGGCTTTGACCAGTAGATCGAATTCTGAGTTCACAACTATGAATGATCAACGCAGTATCCCTGTAATTTTCAAATCAGCCCAGAAGACGAAGACAAGGGAACTGCTGGATCAAGTAGTGGGGGAAATTTGCCTTCATGGAGGACTTTTTGATAGAACTAACTCGAATTTGCATTCAAGGAGAGGAAAACCACAAAAACCTTCCATGATTAGCCCGTTGGTAAGGGGACTTTAACCCATGATCTATCTACCATTGAGGATATTTTACGTCAGCACTGTTATCGGTGCGACCCGGGTGCAGAATTCATGTCGCCCGACCATCGCTGGGATTCGAACCCAGGTCAACAGTTAAACAGTTACTGAGATAATTGTCTGGTTCTTAAAAATTTCAGTGACATAGATTAGTGAAAAGTTTGTTGACACAATGAACGAGTTTTAGATTAGAGCATATAATCAAATATTCTTTTTCTGAAATTCAAAATTTCAAATTTTACTAAAAGATTTTTTAGTCAAGTTTAAAATATATATATATATATATATATATATATATATATATATATATATATATATATATATATATATATATATATATATATATATATAAAGTTTATATAAATATATATATATATATATATATATATATATATATATATAAAGTTTATATAAATATATATATATATATATATATATATATATATATATATATATATATATATATATATATATATATATATATATATATATATATATGGGTCATTCTCACGAAAACTGTCATTTTTCTGATCATAAAATCCCAAAAAAGTAAAGTGAATAAAAAGCTCTGAAACTTTTTATATTAGTAAAAATATGCAATGGCATTATGAAAAAAATATACATCCTTTAAATTATACTTAATATTTAAATAAATTAATTAATTTCGCTGTTTAAAAAGTGAGGGAATGACACTAATAGTGAGGGAATGATATTTTATCTTAATACATGTTTTTCTCTAAGTTATAGCTACCTCAAGTTTGAAAATGATAACATACTAAGTATATCCAATATTTATTATAGTTTAGTTTTATATATTTAATAGTTTTTACAGGTTTTGGAAATAAAATTGGCTGGCATAATTGTCACATGGAATGAGTGGTAGAATTCTTCTTTTGATGTCTGTTTTGTGTAGCTATGTATGTGTTTTGGAAAGGGTATTTTCCTACATTTGTGGAAACCATTACATCAATTGTTACAGTTTTTGAATGTAAGATCTGAAATTCTCCGGGGTATAAAATTGTTTCATACTCAACTAGCACCCAATCTCCTATTTTATATTCTTCTGTATTTTGGTTTTCCTAGCGCAGTTTCAACTTTACATAGGTTTTTTTCTTTACAGATAGGAATAAAATTTTTTGTATGTAATCACAGTTGATACTACGATATTCCCAGAACAAAAAGTATTAATAGTTTACGTCATATTAATATTATACGTCATTTGCGATTGAGAAAATATTAATTATTATACGTCGTATGAGATTCAAAACCGTGGAAACGCCCCTTTGCGAGCTAATCTGACTGGTGTGTAACTGATTCGACGATTTGGGTTTTCACTTAAATATTTTATATGTAGATTTCTTAGTGTATCAAGAAGCACTCTCTTTTGCTTCTTTATCTTTTTTCTTGTGACGCATTCCTTTTTACCTGAGCATAATCTGGATACATCATCGGATTAAAAAAAAAACAACAAAGCTTTCTGAAGTATCATAAGTTATGCTATTTTTATTTAATTTTGATTTTGCCGATTCTTTATGTTTTCTATATTTCAGAAATCGCTTTGAAAAGCACAATGCCCTGTACTTTTTCAGAATTTTTCTACTTAAAAGTCTATGAAATAACTTCTTTTCTCTGTGAGTCTTTGCTAAAGTTTTAAAATTAGTTCTTATTTGCAAACATAGTACTTCACTAAAAATAAATTAAATTTATTATCTAACCTATTTTTATTAAAGAAAGAAAGAAAGAAAAACCAAGAACAAAAAAAAAAAAAAAAAAAAAAAAAGTTTAATCATATACTCATTTTGAATCATTCCCTCACTTTAGCGTCATTCCCTCATTTTATACATTAGTGAGGGAATGATAGTGAGGAAATGACAAATTTAATAAAATTTAAAAATAACAGTTAGGTCTAATTGATTTCTGAAATCAATCATATACAATTATATTCATACAAGAAAGCAACATATAATTATCCACTTTCTCGACGAAGTTGTATTTTATTTTACTTTAAAAAACGACATGAAGGAATGACAAATGTAAAAATTTTTACTTGGTTTGATTCATTCAAATTTATTCCACAGCAAAGATTCTTAAAGTTGAAGATGAAAACATACTGCAATTTTGTTCTATGATGCCAGTTGTTAATTGATAAAGTTTTTATTAAAATATTTTTATTCTAAGAAGATTACAGGTAATAAGAACATTGTTGTGAGGGAATGATGCGAAACACTGGGGACAAAGTTTGAAATAGTGCTATGGCAATATTTTTATCAGAAATTAAATTTAAAATTTATTTTCTGAATTCGATATTTCAATATTATGAAATAAAAAGCACGAATTTGTAAATTTTTCATTTCTTATTTCAGAAACAATTTTTTTCATTTTTTAAATCATCAGAGGGGACAAGTGAGGGAATAACATATTGGTATATTTTAATTACCTAAAATAAATAAAAAATAAAAATTTATAATTTCACTAATATTCTTTTGTTAGCCTGCATTCTGAAAGACACTTTCCCTGAATTTGTTTTTTTTCATAAGTTGTAAAACAAATATAAAATATACTGGGGATATGAAAATGACTGTTTTTGTGAGAATGACCCATATATATATATATATATATATATATATATATATATATATATATATATTATTTTCACGAAAAAGGATATAAAATGTCAATTTTTCTGGGTAAATTTTGATTTTTCAAAGAGTATAAATTTTAAATAATTTATATTTCTGGAAACGGGCCAGTGAAATTTCAATTTTTTGAGGTGAAAAATCGTAAATTTAAATTTTTTTCTGAAGATAAATATTTTTATAAAGATAAATATTACGTTTGAAGTTCATAAATGCGAAGTTAGAATGTAAAGTAACAGAAAAAAAGCATCTATGAAATGCAGTTCTTAGGTCTCCAGGTATGTATAACCTAATATATATCCTAAAGAAAGGTTGAGCTGTGAAAAATTTACGTATTTAACACTGAAAATAAAGTTTTCTGGCAAAATTTAGGCGTTTCTTTTTCATTCTAAATAATAATAATACTAATTTTTTAAATTAATTGATTGAGTTCTTTCATGAAATAAAAATATTTTTCTGATTGATTACAAGAGTTAACGCAAAACGTTTTAGTCGTATGATTAAACAGAAATTGTTCTCGTCACAAAAACAATTAAATTTCATCTCGCATTTACTCAACAATAATAATATTTATTTTGATCCTCAATGCAGATTTAATCATTTCATCTGGCTTTTACGCATGTGGGATAAAATCCAATTACGTATGCGAGTTTAAAATGAGCTAAAAATGAATGTATTTAACGCAATCAAAACTTATAATTAATACTTGAAAATAATTAATGTGCGGAAATTACACTATTATGAGCAAATGTAATCCCCAAGAAACTAAATCTGATAGATGAATTAAATTATAGATAATTATTTCTTTATTTAGACTGTATTATTGATAATTTTTTAGGAACAACTAAGCAAAAATATTATTAACTTTGATTATTTGAAGTTTTAGAAATTAATACGATGACTGTTAAAATATTCAACTCATAGCAAGCTGTGTAATATTCATTATATTTTTCTTTAAAATAAATTTAATAAAAATACTTAATGAAATTATTACCCATTGGCAAAATGTGTGTTGTTTTGGGTTTAATGGTGTACGCACCTTATTTGGAAGTCATCACACTTTTCAACTATGTTCAAGAGTAATAGTAAACAGTGCGCGTCTTCATTGCATGCGTTGCTATGGCGACCGCTGCTGTTTGATAATTTTGTTTTGTTGAAAATTAGACAATGACCATTTTGCCAATGATAACATGCCGCTGGGCCCATGTCCAAGAGGTTGTGGGTTCGATCCTCGCCGACCGAAGACTCCCCGTGTAGTAAATGGTGACTGATGCACGTTAAATCTGTCGAGTCTCAAAGTCCTCCATGTTCCCATAACAAATCAATACCTCTGGAGGTACTGATCCAGGAGTTTCCTTGTCTTCTGGATTGGTTCAAAATTACAAGGCTACGGAGTTGAACATTAGTAGTCGTAAACCCATGAAATTCGGTCGGCTGTTCAACGACGGTTATAAAATAAAATAAAATGATAACATGCGATCACCTTTTGGCAATAAAAAAAAAAGTTTTTTTTTTCTTTCGTATATTAGCTTCACGACAAATATGGTTTTAATCTATTTTCTTTTATTTTCTTTATTTGTAGCTTTATTAATGAATATTTTTCAAATTGAAATAATTTTGAATCTTACCGAGAGACTTTTAGTTCTTTGTAATGCTTTTGTTTCTTTTAATTCTTCCTGTCTTATTGCAAGGATCACACCAGCAATAAAAACTACTAAGCACACAGCTTATGCTTATCATTATTAAAATTTTATTAATTTATAATTAAATAATGAATGTTTTAAATTTTTTTTAAAGAGAAAACAGTCAAAAATGAAGATAAGTATAAGGATTATTTTAAAAAATATTTGGATTAACTGAAACCATTGCTTTCCTACAAATAAAGTAAATAAAATATATTTTTTCTCAAAAAAAATTAAAAAGAAGTTTTCCCATAAAAATTTGGCTTACGAGACCAGAGACTACTTTCAAAATATTTTACAATTAACATAAATCGTACATAAAATCGATCGAACATAAACACAGAACTATGAGTGCAAATGAGGTGTTAGTAAATGTTTTTTACATTTACAAGTTTTAGCAACGCACTTAACCCTTAAATGTAAGATATTTTAAAATTTAATTATCTTCATTTATAGCCGAAAATGTTCCAGTGTCATTTTTACTATTATCATTATCAATATCTTGAATACACAAGAATTAGAGAATGAATTAATTGACGTAAAACATTACAAGCCTTAATCCTTCGCACAAATTTTGACAAGCCTAAACATGAATATTAAAAATAAGTTTTTAAATTTAACATTCATTTAAAAGTATTCCCTGTATAAAAAATTTAAATTGAAAATTAACTTAGATATAAGAAAATAATGATCCTGACCTCTCGCGACTGTTTTCTGTAGTAGGAGAGTATTTTTTTGCAATAACTCTATTATAAATAAAATATTAAAATACTTCATTTTATTAAATTTATCTTTTTAGCAAAAAGGCTCCATAGCATAAGCGACAAAGGCCACTTTAGTCCAATTATTGTTTGCATAAAAATTTTTTTTATCATAGTCATTTAAATATGCTAAAAAATTCCTAAATCTATCTTAATTGGCACAACCTCATGAATCTTATGGTGACGTTTTTTTAGTTATTTAAGCGTATATGCATTCATGCATTAATTTTGTGCATAATTAGTTAATTTCCTGAATAATTAGTCAATTTTAAAATACATGTAGTTTTTTAGACATAAGACTTAAATTTAAAATAATTAATCTTGAATTCGTCATGATTATTTTCTGAAACAAGCGATTTCTGTTAAACTTATTTTTTTTAATATTATAATAATAATTTCATTAAATATACTTTATAAATCAAACTTTAAAAACCTTCAATGAGAACAATTTTTTAAATTAATTTGCATTAAAATTATAAATTTTTTTTTTTAAAAATTAATAAACTCATTTTTTCCTTTTTCAAAAGTTTATTTCCTACAGTCTATTATAATTTCAATTTTTTTTTTTCTTGATTCGGTTTTTTTGAAATAAAGGTTTTTTTTTTTCGTATTTTCCTAAAATGTTTAATCAATTGCAATCGTTTCAAAAGAAATATTGTAATCGAGAATTTTTTATTCAAAATTTTTTTTTTTTTTTGAGAATTCAAAATTTCACGTTTTTTCAGCGTCAGTTTCATTACCAAAAATTTAAGTGCAGGGTGATTATAAAGAAATTCTGCCAACGTATGACCCTCTGCGGAGTGTAAGTTACCTGAATAAAATTTTGTACATATGTATTATAATATACGCTTTTAAGAATGACGTTAAAAACAATTGTACAGCTTTAACGAATACAGTTATAGTGACAAAATTTCGGAATTTTCTAAAGCAACTTTCACTTTTTTTAATGAAAACATAATTCTGACATTAAAAAACCTAAATTGAAGTTTGAACTGTATTTTTAGAGAAAGTACTTGCAACGCTGGTCCTTTTATATGCGTTGCCATTTTTTATGATCAATTAGAAAAGAACGAGATAAAAAATAAAATAAAATAAAAAAACTATAAAAACTAAGGAGAAACTATGGTCCTATCATAAAAACATAAACTGCTTTCTTTGTAATTTTTTGATTTTTTAAATTTTTATCTCACTCTTTTCTCGTTTAGTGCTTAAGAAAAATGGCGACACATGGCAAAAGCCAAACTTCCCAATAAATTATATTTCTTATTACCGCACATTTAATAAATTAATACAAAACTGAAAAGACAATTTTACCGAATTATTGGTTTTTATGCGATGCTTATCATGAAAAAATTACTAAATTTTACCCCAAGCACTCAATTTTATCACAGTTTATAAAACCATATTTTAAAGTTAATTTTATTAAAACCATCATCAAAATGCTTTATTAAAAATCCCGAACTATTTGGTGTTCCCATTAGTCAGAAACATGGTAAATTTTACCATATTTCGGTTGTTTTGACCATGTTTTTTTCTCAGTGTAGAATGCAGCTGTATTCTTTTTCTTCGAAGCCTTCCTTTTTAAAGGGTACTTAACCAGACCAGCAAAGAAGCACCTGCAATTTTAAAGTTAGTGAATAAAACAAAATTCTATTCAATTTTAATTTGAATATTAATTGTAGTTTGATGGATTATTTTTTTGATCTACATATTTTTGCAAGGGAATTTTTTAATAAGCAAATTCAATATAAACATTTCAATTTATAAACAAATTCAATTTTTTTCTTAGTTCAGGATGCAGCTGTATACTTCTTGGAAATAAAAACAAAATGTGATACGATTTAATTCGAATATCTATTGTAGTTTGTAGGATTCTTTTTTGATCTACATATCCTTGCAACGTTTCTTTTATATTCTATTTCAAATTCTTCAAACACTTAATTAAACAAAATTTTGAGAGGCATGGAATTTTTTAATTAATTGATAAACATAAAAAAGAGACATAAATACATATTTAATAAACTTTTTTATTTTATTTTAAACTCAAATTAAAAAAAAACAACAACACCGAACTGTATTATGAATAGAGAAAAAGATAATAAATTGAATTAAAAAAAATTTCGCACATTCTTATGATCTTTTAAAAAAATAATAAGGAAACACATAGATATTTATAATAAAACATTTAGAATAGAGAATTAAACAGAGCATTTATTTTTTTAAAATCAGTTGATCTGATGAATATTCAAAAATTTGGTATTGACATTTATTAAAGAAACTTCTGCATTAATTTGGTGTATATTTACATAAGAATTTTTCTATAAAATTCTTATTTGTATTTCCGAAATATTAATTTTATGTATTAAAACAAAATTAATAGTTTATACCTTAACCATACCTTTTAAGATAAATAGACTCATGAATAAATATTAAATAAACATTTTTTATATTTTACACTTAAATTTTTCAAATTATACTGAATTGTATTTATAGATAGATACAAAGAAAATAAAATTTTTAAAGTTTTTTCTTGCATTATTATATTTCAAAAACGTCATAAGGAAAGGAATATATATTTATAATAATGTATTTATATTAATTAAACTCAGCATTTATTTATTTATTTCAAATCAGTTGATCTGATGTAAGTTTAAACATTGGCTTAGACATTTATTAAATAAAGTTGAATAAAGTCTTGTATTAATTTTGTGTATATTTGCCTAAGCATGTTTCTATAAAATTCTTATTAGTATTTCTAAAATATTAATTTCAGATATTAAAATAAAATTAATGGTTCAATACCTTAACCATGCCTTTCAATAAATCATAGTTAATTGCGTTGCGAAGCTACATCAGCTGTTTCAAACATAATTAACTGCTAATCAATATATGTCATTTGAGATCAATATACTGCTTAACAAATGAAAGAATTAACTGCCTATTTTAAAAAGGAATTATTTTAAATGTGACACATATTTCTTCCTAAATTAGAATACTAATTAGATTTTGATTATTCCGAGTTGCTTTCAATTCAGTGAAAATGGGGAAGTTTTTAGTTAGTTTGAAATTTCAGAAAATTAATTGATTTCAAAGCAAATATTAAAGTAAAAGTGAATACTTGAATTAATACAAATGATTGATTAGCGTAATTAAATTATGTAATTTGATTATAAATATTACGTGATTAATTTATTTAAAGTGATTATTTAAAGTGATTATTTAAAATTAAGTAACATATAATTGGATTAAAAGAATTGCGAATTGAACCAAAATAGGAAAATTTTGCAAAGAGTTCAAATTAATAATTTTATTTAGTTTTAAATTAGTTGAAATAAGAATGCTTTAAACTACAGAATTTAGAAATGAATTGTCAATTGAAAATTTCTTGCATATGTGTCTAATAATGTTTAGAAATTATGAAAAAGAGAGGTAAAAAAATTATTTCTAAAATTGTATATATTTCGTAACTTGTATAAATGAGTTTTTGAAAATTTCATTGATCTAAATACAGGATAATTTTTAAATCAGTCATGGATATTATCCCAATATAAATTTACCTGTAAAACTTACATTTGTTTTTGCCTCTGCCCGGTTTACAATTGCCTGGTATACATTTTCTTGGTATATCTTACATTTATGTTTTTAAGGATTAACTGCCATTGCTCGATAAACCCTACAATCATAATTTTCATAATATCAAGTGCCAGTTCTCGGCATACATTTGCCCAACATACCCTACACTAATGTTTTTTTTTTTTTTTTTTTTTTTTTTTTTTTTAAGATTAAGTAGTTTTATTACCTGGTATACATTTGCTCGGTTTACCCAACTCTGATGTTTCCTTTAACGTAAAGTGCACGGCATGCCCTACAAGTGCTACTGCCCGATAGTATACTCTGCATGGATGTTGTTTGAAGGTTAGGTGCCACTGCCCGGTACACTCTGCCATATTATATAGGAGCGCCATCTATTGATCGTTAAAGTAACTAAAATAGTAGATCCAATTTTGGGACGATACGAAATCATTTCTGATCATTGAGATTTCTCATTATTTAAAATTAATAATCATAACAAGGTATCCACGTCATAGCAGCCATTATATATATTTTTAGCTTTAAATTTCGTTTAATACTCAAATTTGTATTTCATAAGCTAGTTCTCTTCTTAGACGCCCGGTGGCTGAACGGTAGCGCTTCGCGCTGTCGTGTCACAGGTCCCTGGTTCGATCCTTGGGCCGGGCAAGATTGATGCAGCCTTTCATAACTTCAGTGAATAGATAGAAAGAGTACGAAGCATGGCTGTGAGCTGAACACTGGGGGTTCTGCGTTGAGCTGACCACTCAACCGGAACATCTGCTCTTGCACCTCAGAGCCCAAAGGTCAGGAAAACTGAGATGGGCACAGTAGGCCTTGACCCTCTATGGGGAGTTCAGTTTAGTTCTCTTCTTGATGAAAGCATTCTTTGAATTTGTTTCTCAGAAATCACGCGCTGCAGAAAAAAAAGATGCAGGAGTTTCAATCTCTGGCACAGACTTCCTTAAAATAATTTTTGTTAAAAAAAAAAAAAAAACTTACTTTTTACAGGATACCTATAAATGAAAAGAGGTAAGTTTAAATGTAATATTTTCGGTCTGTCTTAGAAAAATCTGCAAAAATCATTTAACAACTATAAAAAATAACTTTTTTTTATCAGTGTTTCTCCTCATTACATCTTCTTCGATTGTTTCCGTTCATAATTCTCATCAGTGAAGGTAGTTTACTTACGATTTTACCGATACACCTTTCATTTAAAAATACGACTTTTTCAAAATTTGATTTCTCAGGGACTGTTAGACTGCTCGCTCAAAATTTGAATGTTTCCATTTAAAATTTCATTCTTTAAAATGGTGTAAGAAATTACACCTTTCATTTAAAATTTTTATCTACAATTATTAAATAAAGCTATAAAAAATAAATATTTACAAAAAGTTATATCTTGCATGGAATTATCTTTGGATAAATGAATTTTATATTTGAGTTGTAAAAATTTTCATCTCACTTAAAAAGTTCACAAGATATTGTAAAACATGCACCAAGTAATGTTAACATTAAGTGCACCAAGCTTTAGACTGCTATTGGGATTTATTTCATATTTCCCAGATTGCGGCTACCCCCCCCCCCATATTTTGGTGGTAAGAAATCCAAATTCTTCATGAAGAGTATGTTTATTCAGAGGAAGTACGTTTTTGTGTCTGATTTTATAAATTAAAATACTGTCTGCACTAATTAGTTGGCATATTTGAAGTCACTTCTATAAAACTTTAAGGTTGAATCATAGAATGTAAAGATCCGATAATTAGGACAAAAAGTTATTCAGCGTGATCCATTTTTTATTTAGCGCACTGTACATATATTTTGGAAAAAGAGAGGTTTCATTGCCTACTCTAATGCAAATACAAATTTACTTCTAAATAAGTTGCTTTTAAGTCATGTAAAAAGACTTATTAATTCCTCGAATTTTAAGATGAGATAATATTCTAAAGGAATAAAAATATTATTGGAAGGTAAATTTAAATAGAGACGAAGCATTTAACCACATTCATTTATAGTAATAACCTAACTTAAACCAAAACAAAAAAATGTGTTTTGAATCAACTTTATTTCGTTAAATTTTTCATCTTAAACTACTAGTTGATTAACATTAGCTGAGGAAAAATGGACTATATAAATAATTTTCGCAGGCTACACCAATACAAATACAAGATAACTTGAGAGAAAACAATTTCTTACTTCTAATCATAATAAATTAGCTTATTTATTTTCCGAATCTTAAGATGGGATGTACTAATATTCTAGTTTTATCATTCGAAGCATGCTCTTTTATTCGCAATCTTATACAGAAAATAAGAGAAAATTGCCTTTCAAATATTTATGCGGGGAATGACACAATTGAGTTCGTGAATAAGTTAAACAAGGTAGAATGTTTCAGTGTAGGTAAATGTATAGCAATAAAATCTCTTATTGATATATGGGTTTTATTCGAAATAATTGTATTAGGCTGTTTTTTGATAATTTATTTTAAGAAATAATTGCTTTGAAACTTTGTTCTAACATATGCTGCTTAGTTTCCATATTAAAAATTTTAATTTTTGTGAAAAAAGTACACTGTATATATTGTAATAAATGTCAGAAGACTTAAGCTATAATTAAAATACCTATATTAATAAACTAAAACATCTAGGCACTTCTTTTAAAGTATAAATACAACTAAATGAAAATACTAATTTTTACTAAGAAAATAAATAAAAAGATATTATTTATCTTTAACACATTGAAAGAAAAAAAGTTATGCTCAAAATTTCCGAAATATGTTAAAATTTCTCCAGCTTCGGGGAGCACCCAAAAGGTTGGTAATTTTTGATAACTCGCTTTTGTAAAGATTTTGGTATAATTAACAACAAAATATGATTTCATAGTATGAGATAAAATTTGTTAATTTTATAATGAGCAATAATTATTATATATATATATTAATTTATCTTAATATATATAATTATTAACAATATAATATATATTAATTTATCTTAGAGCAAGGCTTAAAAACAAGTTTTTATTTTTTTTGGATAAATTTATTTTTCAGTTTCTTTTTACTGAATGTATATTAATAAGAACTATAATTTAAAAAAAAAAGCAGAATTCCTGGTAAACATTACCATATGAATGGTTTAAATACCGTACATTTTAGTTCTATTAACCAAAATTATGTTTTTTTTAAATTTTTTCTTATTATTTTTATTTTATTTACTTTTTTTTTTTATATCAGAAATGTCATTACTATACAGTATCGTAATTTCAGCAGAATTTTTTTCTCCGAGGATTAATCTATATACATAAATCTTTAAAGAAGCTTTGGAAAAAGGGTCGAAACAAAAAATATTTGAGCAATTACGGCATGTTGTATGTAAATTAAAAGCAAATGAATAAAATGTCATCAATATGTGTAGTGGTGAAAAGTAGTTCTGTATTTCAATAAATGACTCTTTTAAATCATTGCAACGTTAAGTAACAGTGGATTAAGTAACCACTAGCGATGTTCAACTTTATTCCCTTGTAAATTTAAACCCAATCCTGACAACAAAGAAATTCCTAGATCAACTGTATGAAATTTGCCTTCACGGAGGACTTTTTGATGGAATTTACCAGAATTTGTGTTACAGTGAGAGGAAAGCCACGGAAACCCCTTACGGTTAGTCTAACGGCAAAGGGACTCAAACCCCTGAACCATTCACCACTGAGGATATTTTTCATCAGCACTGCGGTTGGGCCGAGCCTAGTGCAGAATTTGAACCTGAGCAAATCCTTGAGAGGCGAGAGCTCTATTCCCTAAGACACCACGACGCATTCTTATTTATAAATTTTTCAGAAAGAACTTCTGTCTAACTTAAATTACAAACATGATGATATTAAAACTCAATTCGCCCGTTACAATGGATGTTAGCATCAGCAAGCAAATTCATTTCTTTTAACAAAAGAAATAGGGTTGTGTTCTTTCTACTTGGTAAGTTTATATACTTGGTAAGCATATTTTTGCTTGGAAACAAATTCTTGGTAAGAAATATCAATATTTTCGTATGAATTATAACTGATTCTAATAATTTAGGTTAAATAAGTTTTTCAGCCGAGTAATATCGAAATTCTTGGCAGTTTTAATTTATGTACGATCATATGAAGACGTAAATGAACTAAGAGGACGTTAATGAAAATTTTCTATAGCCACATTAAAGACTGTATTCGTGTAATTTAAATACTGTTGTAAAATATGAAATTATGATTCTGAAAATTTACGGATTAAAAGCTCACATTTAAATGTTAAAAAAATATTTTAAATGCATTTGTCTCAATAATTACATGTCAAATTTTGTTTATTATAAAATTGTATTATTTGAAAATTCAATAATTTAGATATGTTAACAATGAAGACATCTTTTAAAACCCGTTGAATTTATCATAAATATGATTGCTATTTTAATACACCGATCAAAGGCCCAAAGTTTTGAGGTTTTGGATTTTTTTTTTTATGAAATATGATAATACTATTAAAATAAGGACAGTTTTTATAAAATAGAAATAAAACATATATAAAATCATTACAATTAAAAAATGAAAATATAAATGTGTGCTTGCAGAACATTACTTCATCAGGGGACACACTGCCTGCAAACACACAGGAGCCTTTCTGTTGCTAGTGGATTTTACCAAAATTAACAGTTAGAGGCACTGTTAGTGAAAACTCATTATGTTACTTCAATCAGGAAATATTACCAAAAATATTTATTGGAGTTCAGCAATAATATTGGTGTCTTTTTCCTAATTCTCCATTCAATTTGTTTTTCAGTGCAAAACTTTTTTATTTCGATTATTACCATCGATTTTAAGTAATATAGTTTTATAGTGGCATGTTTTAAAAGTTTTAAAAGAATAACTATAAATAAAACAAACAAGTAATTTCTGATAACCTTAGAATTCATAGGTTGGCGCAGTAGAGCTAGCCTAGAACAATTATGTTGATCAGTTAGATAACGTGGAATAACGAATAAAATATAATTAAATATTATAGAACGCACAATAAACAATTTTTTAATTAGAGTTACAAATTAGCAAACATCACTGATTTTATCTTCAAAATATTTGACATAACAATAGCTTCCCCTGAGCAATGAGAAAAATACATTTTCAAATTTCTCTGAGTTAAAAATATAATAAAAAATAAATATATAAAAAACTGGGCTTCATAATTAGTCTACAATGTTGAATGTCGTATTTTTAAAGTCGAAGGTATACCCGCAATCCGGTATACAGGCACACACATACACAAATTCTTTATTTTATTATATGAATATATTAAAATTTAATATTTTAATTTTTTGTAACTTGTATTTTCTAAGAATATGATTCTAGTGTTTTTTTTTTCCATCAATGCATCATTTCACCCTATTTTATTTTTTCAGCACGAAAAAAAAAAAATTCCGGTAAAATTACCGTATTGTATGGTATTAACATTTCTGATAAAAAAAACAACAACACAATTCTGGCAATTAAGAAACCAAAGTATGCAGTATTTAAATGATTTGTCTGGTAATTTTTCCATTCATATCGTAACGGTTAACCGTAAAATTTGGTTTTTAAAATTATAGATCTAACTACGACAAGTTTTGTAAAAATTACAAAACTAAAAATAAATTTAGCTGAATAAATAATTTTTCTTCATTGCTCTTATTTATCGTGATAAAATTACCAAATTTTAACTCAATTATTGAATTTTATCACACATTATTAAACTATATTTAATCTTTTAATTTTATCAAAATCATTACCAAAGCTCTTCAGTAAACATTACCGAGCTTTTTAGTGTTCCCATAGAGCCAGATGCATGGTCAAGATTTCATATTCTAGTTGTTTTGACCATGCTTACTTTCTAAGTGTAATTATGAAAATGATGCATTATGTCAATATGAGTAAAACAAGAACTTATGTAAAAAAAGAGAAGCGTTTATAATCTAACTTTCTAATATTGGAAAAGTCACTCATTAAAGCATCTCATAACCAAAAAATTATTTAAACTGATTATCCGTTTTAATGTTCAGATTATTCTTCACCATAAAAGAGAATATATATAATAAATAATTAAAGTTTTGGTTTTCGTTTTTTTAATGTTGACAGCTTGCTCTCCAATTTTCTTGATTTACATTATATAACCATATTATATTGTTAATTTTACCAGAATCTTTACAAATGCGCTTCTGTTAAAATTATCGAGTTTATTTGGTGTTCCCATAGGGCCAGAAACACGGTAAAATTTAGCATATTTTGAACATACTTTTTTTCTTAGTGAACTTATTACTTATAGTTATAATGAACTTATTACTTATAGAACCAAGTTATATTTGTTGTGTTGTTTATTAGTAAAGTAATTTTGAAAATTATTATTGACTAATAGCAAATTTTACAAGAAGAAAAAATATTAAAAAAAAAAAAAAACTAAAATAAATGCATAATTAAGATATTAAAGCATTAATAATTATATTGCTCATAAAATTTTCTCTAAAAATAAAATAAACAATAATAAATTCATAGATTGAATAATTTATGAATGACATTCAATAATATTTTATGGTTTAATAATTATTTTTGTATATTTTTTGTTAAAGTAATTTTTCGGCGGTATTAATATTCCAGTGTTACTCTAGACTTTTAATTAAAAAGCTAATTTAGTGACTTTCCCATAATATCTAAATCCTGCTCTTATTTTCATTATAGAAGAACAAATTGTTAAATGCTTTCCTCACGTTTATCGAGTTCTCTCAAAATTTTATTTCTCTGTTCTCTATGTTAATTATAGGAGGAAAATGTGTGCGAATTTTGTTTCAGGGTTTCGTCTAATTGTAAGATTTAATTACTTTGTATTTAGTGGAGCCGAAACATTTGTTAACTCATGCGAAAATATAGAAATTTTTTGAAGATTTTTCTAATTAATGGCAACATTTTTCTCGTCGACAGCTTCACTGGAAAGTTTGCTTGTAATTTGTTCCAGTTATTTCGTGCTCAGAAAAATCGAAGAAAATTAAATTAATTAAAGGTTTATTTTCAGCATGGTCCTTTAGGTAAAATTGCTACTTTTTCAACGAAAAAAGGTAGATACTTAAATATTTCAGAGATACTTAGAAGTTGAAACGAGTCAATTTAAATATTTTGAAAACCGTAAGACTCCCAATTAGTTTTTGTTATGTATATTTAATCCATGTACAACATTTTAGCAACACTCTTTTCAGATATTTACGTAAATTGAAATTTGGTAAATAATATTAATTCTTTAGCCACACTTTTTTCGAATATGATAATTTCATATGTAAATTGTAATTTAAAATCTGGCAATGTGTTTGAAAAATAGTAACAGTTCATATATATATCAAATACTAGCGCAATTTTTAGCCGCATATGACTGTGTGACAAATGTGACTGTTTAACATAAACTGAAATTTTAAATATGATATGTATTTTAAAAATGCTAATAATTTGTATTAGTTCCTATTAAATGTATTTAAATGATGTATAATTTTTTCTGCCACACTTTTCTCCAAAGTGAAAGCTTTAAATAAATTGAAATTTGAAATGTGGCCTATCATTATATCGTTTGAAGCCTTTTATGCATTTTATGAATTTTTTTGCATTTTTAAATGATAAATTTTTGTTTGCAATTTTATAAAATATTTAAAGCATTAATATAATTAATTATGACTATTTTTATAACCTGTCGTATTGCAATAATATTTCAGTTACATTTAGTTAAACGAAAACTTCTTACTATTTTTCTTCAAGCATGTTCTATTTCAATTCCTCTAACTGTTTAGTCATCATTTGTGTTTTTATGTCAAGTATGAAAGTAGAAGTATCATCTTCGTCACTCAATGAAGCACAAATCGAATGCAATTGTCTTATATAGTAAATTTTTACAGTGGAAGGCAACTCTGCTGGTGCTTTTATGTAATGTTCAATTATTCATAAAATAGTTAAAACATGTTCTTCTGGTCTCTGCCATTATAAGCTGAGAAAAATGGTATTTACATACATTTAATTAATGATGTATCAAATGTATGTTTTTATATAATATATATATCAGAAATTATATATCAGAACCGAAAATATTATATATCAGAACCGAAACCACTATCATAGATATACATTGATAACAAATTGTAGGCTATACGCGTATTTTTTACAAATGATCAGATAATATTTTTTACTTAATGTAAATATAAATTTAATTTGAAAGTTTTCCGTCTTTTGTAAAAAAATAAGAAAAAAAATCAAGAAAAATGAGAAATATATTTATTAAATCAATACGATTGTAAAAATAAGCAGACCAGAAAAAAATTCATATAAAATGTACTGATGTTACACCACATGAAAGCCTCCTTTTTTGGTTTTGCAGCAAATATAAACTTTATTTTAATAATTTTCTATTTTATTTTAAACTATTTTTTCTCAAAAAAAGACATAGGAAATAGGATCAAGAAAATGCCAAATAAATTTCCTAAAGTGATATAGAAATAAAAATAGGCAAACTAGATTGGACATAAGAATATATTGGACTTTAATCTGCATTTTATTATAAAAACTTTCTTTATTTAATACAAATATACATTTCTCTCATATATCTATCTATCTATCTATCTATCTATCTATCTATCTATCTATAAATATATATATATGAGAAATATATATATATAGAAATATATTAAACTTATATATATATATATATAAGTTTAAAATGAAGATAAAACAAAGGTAAATTACAGACAAATGAAAAAAGGAGGAGGGGAAATAATAATATTGACAAACAAGCAAACAACTGGGGAAAGAAAAATAATTAATTAATTATATTAAAAAAAAAGAAAAAAGGTTGAAGTTTTTTTAAAAAACCGGAAAATAAAAGATATAATCTTTTCATCAGCCCAGACGATTATATCCGAAAAAGATAATTTTCCTAATTTTTTTCTGTTTTTTTTTTTTTTTTTTTTTTTTTTTTTGTATTTATTTATAAAATGAAGATAAAACAAAGGTAAATTACAGACAAATGAAAAAAGGAGGAGGGGAAATAATAATATTGACAAACAAGCAAACAGCTGGGGAAAGAAAAATAATTAATTAATTATATTAAAAAAAAAAGAAAAAAGGATGAAGTTTTTTTAAAAAACCGGAAAATAAAAGATATAATCTTTTCATCAGCCCAGACGATTATATCCGAAAAAGATAATTTTCCTAATTTTTTTCTGTTTTTTTTTTTTGCTATATATATATATATATATATATATATATATATATATATATATATATATATATATATGTGTGTGTATATATATAGAGAGAGAGAGAGAGTTTAATTAAATAAAATCATAAAAATAAAAATTAAAAAAAACATTATATACAGAAATAACATGAAATAATAAGCCCAAGTAAATGAATGCATTTAGAGCAATATGAAGGCAAAAGTAGTCAAAGCGGACGTATTAAATACAAATACAAATTGTATTAAATACAATATTTATTTGGAATTGCAGTAAATTGAAATTCCAGGAAAACTTTTTTAAAGATTTTTCTTTAAAGATTTAAATTTTTAAAAAAAAATTATCATATAATTTTTATATTTTTTTAAGTACATTTTATCATATTTTTTTGAAATAAAATAAGAAATTCTAGGAAATTAATGCATTAAATGCAATGCCAAATTAAAAGTAGTCCGAAATCGGAGGGATTAAATACCATTGCAAATTTCAAATAAAAATTCTATTAAATGCAATTTGAATTTGGAATTTGTGTTTGTATTCAATAATTTGTATTTAATACAAATTGTATTAAATGCAAATTCCATGAAAACGACTGTTTGTTTTTAAGCAAAATTATATGATAATTTTTGATTTACTTCAACTTTATGACATATAATTTGTATATTTTTTATACATCGAAGCATATTTTTGCAGAAAAGAAATAAAATAATGAATCTAAGAAAATGAATTCATTTAGAGCAGTACGAAAATAAAAATAGTCAAATCGGACAGACTTAATATGAAATGCATTGAACGGAACATTTTATCATATAAAACATTCTTTTACTTTTCGTAAATATACATTTCATATTTTTAAAAACTTCTAAATTTTTTTAAAAAAAAGAGGCAAATGAACCGCTATTTTTGTTGTAATTACATTATTTGAATAATGCAAATGCTGCAATTTATTAACACAAACCTAACGATTTTACTTGTGAAATAATGCTAAATAAAAATAGGTAAATGAGTTAGAAATATGAAGTGGCACGAAAGGAAACCAACTAGCAATGTGCGTGCTCATATTATCACTTATTCTAACACAATGTTACCTAACAAGTAATTCTTTACAAGGCATAAAGTAATTTGAGAAAGCAAATAGAAAGTTACTTTTAAATTTGATTATTAGAAATGGACTTAAGAAGCATTAAATTTTTTTTCTTCTCTAGATAACACTCTTTGCTAAAATTCTTTTGATTACTTTAACCAATGAATGTAAAATAAGCCCCACCCAAAAAAACGACCAGAATAACTTTTGATCTAATGATGAGTTCTTCATTTTCTTGGACTCAATTTTAATCGTTCGAGGGGATTATCTGAAATATGCTAATGTATGATATTTTAAGTTACAAAATCATACTCAAAAACGTACTTTCGCTGAATAAACATACCCTTTTTTTTCGATGCATTCGGATTTCTGACCTCCAAAATATAAGGAGTAACTGCAATCTGGAAAATATGATTCTAGTAAGTTGGTCGGGAGAGTGCTCCAAAGTTTGGACCCCTTAATGTAATTCTACTTTTTACGTATTTTGAGATATCTCGAGAACTTTTTAAGTAAATTGAAAATTTTTTGTACATAATTATAAAATTCATTTAATTCCGTACAAAAAGTAATTTGTGTAAATATTAATTATTTTTTTTTTTTACTTTTTTATCATTTTATTTAATAATGTACGAAACAATTTATTTTATATTGTACAAAACAATTGCAAGATAAAATTTTTTTTTACACTATTTTAAAGTATGTAATTTTACATGGGAAAGTACAAAACTTCAGCGAAATTGATTGAATTCCCTGTAAAAAATCTCGTTAAATGCTTAACCAATACTTGGTGCAAAGTTTTTAATTGCGCCATAAATTGGATAAATGAAAAATTATTTTATTTAGGTTGCGCCATAAATTGGTAAATTAGATCAAGAAATGCGCTTATGGCGTAATCGATTGCACCACACTTTCGTATTATGACAAGCACGAGCTTTAAAACAGTGACCGATAACTTATTTTGTAGCTGTTGATTGATGGACGATTTTGTTGTTGAAGCTTGCTATCATCTTATGCAAGTTGTATTTGAATTTGTCTATTTCTTTTGCAGGTAAGTAAACTTTTCTTATTCATTTGCATTAATTGCAGTTCATTTCATTCATATCAACTTAAATTTTTTTTGTCTGTTCTGAAAGTGTTAGCTTCAAATTTCATCTAAGAAACTATATTCGTTGTATGAATAATTAAGCATTTTAAAATCTATATTAGCTGTTTTTCAGTAAATAAGGAGATACATCCATTTTATGCGCTCAGAAAGTGCAATACCGGTGACAAATAAACGGTTAATACGGCAATCTTAAGCAGCATTGCTATCCGCCAAATTTACTGCCGGTGAAAATTTTCTAGGTTCGTGTTTTAATTGCATTCTACCGAACAAAAAAATCGTATGTACTTTCTGTTAGGATTAAAACTTTTTATCAATATCTATGTTTTTGTTTTGATTTTCATGTTCTATTTTGCTCATTTTCGTTTGTAATGTCACATAATTACACGAATTTTGGTCTATACATTCTATAATGCTTTTTGTTGTAAAACGTTCAATGCGAATTATTCACCTCAAATTAGCACTAGCCGTTGCCTTGGAAACTAGGTCTCACTTTAAGTTCGTTGGGTGCACGAGGTAGGAAAAGAACAAAGTGGGTAATATTGGCGTTAAAAAAAAACAAAGCGATATTTTTTATTCTCCCAGAATATCTTACTGAAATTTAGAACAAAACACCGGCAAGAACAAGATTTGTTTTAGAACATTTAGAAATAAGCTGCTTTAATATTATAATTTTTTTTTAAAAATATATTTTATTATTAATATTTTTTAGCTAAACGAAACAAATTTTAAATGAAACAAAATATCATATTTAAAAAAAATAATAAATATATTTTTTTTATTAAATATAAATAAAAAAGAAAAACTTTGATGCTCATAGATAATTTGCTTTTAGATACTTATTACTATTATTATTATTATTACTTTTTTGCAGATTTATATATACTAGTTTAGCCAACATTTGTGTTTTGTGAGGGAGTGAAAAGACAACATAAGCATGAAATTGAACGTTTTCATTAATCATCAACAATGTCATATGTATTCTTTATAATGTTTACAGATTTTTTTAAAATAATTTTTTGAAAAGTTTCATTTTAATTATAAAAGTATTTTTTTTTTATTCTGAAATATATCTGCTTGTATGAAACAAAAGACCTTTAGTTAAAAAGACAATCCTTGCAAACAGTATACATGTGGAGTTTTAATACCATCCACATAAATTCTGCTTGTGTGTTTATCAGCAGCCAGATTCCACCCTCTTAGACTCAACACGAACTCTTTTATCTTTTCATTAATCATCAACAATGTCATATGTATTCTTTATAATGTTTACAGATTTTTTTAAAATAATTTTTTGAAAAGTTTCATTTTAATTATAAAAGTATTTTTTTTTATTCTGAAATATATCTGCTTGTATGAAACAAAAGACCTTTAGTTAAAAAGACAATCCTTGCAAACAGTATACATGTGGAGTTTTAATACCATCCACATAAATTCTGCTTGTGTGTTTATCAGCAGCCAGATTCCACCCTCTTAGACTCAACACGAACTCTTTTATCTATACAAGTAATGATCAATTTGTTCGTTTATTATTTTAACAGTAAACAGTTCCTTCGGCAAATTTTTTACGGGGAAGCTCAGCATAAAATTCAATTCACAATTTCTCATGTGGAGAAATTCTATTTGGGTGCTTTAGCGCATTTTAACAATAATAATATTTTAAAATATCAGTATCTTTCTTTCTTTTCCGGGATCTTTGTGGGTAAAAGGAGGCTTAAGATAAAAGATAAGATTAAGTTAATATAAATAGTAGGTCTCGAAAATTTTTTTAGGAAGTGAAATGTTTTGACATATCTTTACATGAGAAATACAATTTCTTTTTTTAATATTGTATTTCAAAAATAGTAATTAAAATATGACTTGCTTTGATTGATCTTTCTATGTTTTACAAAAGTAAGGATTCAAATTTTGTTTCTTCTGCACATTTTATTTAGCACAAATTACATTATTTTTTACTTTTTTCCTTAGAGCAAAGGCACCAACAACTTCAATGCTTTTAGTCAAGAAAGCAAGAAAGAGACTTAGGAAAAAATATTGTTATAACCATTGCAGAACCTATAGATAAAAATATTTTTCTGCCGAAATTACCAGAATTCCAGAAGGTTATAAACAGTTTTTTTCACACTTGAAAAGTACTAGTTTCAAGAACAGCTTACAGACAAGGAATGTGTATAAATTCAAGTTTTGAGGTTGAAGAATCTGTGTTTGGAAAAACAATTATTATTTTGTGAATAAGCTCCCAAGTTTTATTTGTGTGTAATCTTTTTAAATCTTGTTGTGTTTTAAAAAATTTGATATAGTTAAAGTAATAGCATCAGAAAATCTATAATAATGAAAATAATAATGAATATGCAATAAAAGTATTGGTTTTTCTCAAATACACACCATCATTTACTAATTTGTAAAAAAAAAAAAAATTACAGTATTTTTTTCCAAACTGCGTGGAGTTCTAATCTTTTTATCAAGTAGTAAATTATGTTTGTAAATAAGTAATTTAGTTATATTGTTAATTTTAATTCAGATGAGGTAGAGTATATCAAGAAATTTAGTATCTTATTAAAATATTGAAAATTTTTTTCAGATGATCCTAAATCTCAAAACTGTAAACATTGAGGCATAAAATAATTTTTATTTTAAATTACTGTAAATTAAAAACAAGTTTGAACTGAATGCACTCTCTTAGTAACAAAAACATACTCTCTATCATCTATCTGAGAGAATATTTTGTATTTTTTTAATGAATGCTGTGATATGTATAAAAAGTATAATATATTTAAATTTTAAGATTTTGCATAAAAATTATTACATTCTGTCTATGTATACAAACATTAAAGTGATTGTAAATGAATAAATTGTGTTTGAATATTGATTTGTGTCTGTGTATTTTTTGTTAATATTTCCAAGTTATGTTATTATTTTTACACTTCTTAATTTACTTCAAATTTTTTATTTTCATACGCCAATATAATTAATATTGGACTGTTTCCTTAATTAGAGATTGGGGGTTGACCAATCCAATATTTGTCTACTCTTTTGAATAAATTTTTATTTCTGAAAGTAATATTTTCATTTTTAAATAATAAAATAGTTTCAAAATACATAGTAATAAGAATTTGCTTCAGCCTAAAATTAAAATTACATTTTATTTTCTCTTTAAAACATTAGTGGTACTAACTCAATAGCATTTGTTGGTGCTCAAACGAATGAAATGTTAAAAAGAATTTTAAATTTACATATATCAAATTAAAGAAAGAAAAAAATTTTATATGAAAGAAAATATTTTTAACGCACCAAAAGCGGAGTATTAATATATATATATATATATATATATATATATATATATATATATATATATATATATATATATATATATATGTATATATATATATATATATATATATATATATTTAATAATGGTGCAACCTTCCTCACTTTCACTTCCTTTAAAAAATAACAAATCATGGGGCATCCTTCCTTCACTTTTAGCTCTCTACCCTGCTTTTAGCAGGGTGCAGCCTTTCTCTACTCTTAGGCCTTTTCAAAATACCTATTTTTGGTGCAACCTTCTCTCGATATTTGCAACTAGTAAAAGCACCAATATCTAGTAAAACTGAGCACCATTTTATGTAGCCAGCAAATGAGTACCAAAGTTGAGCGCAGCATAGCTCGAAATTTTTTACTGTGTAGTTGTGTAGTTAAGAAATCAAAATTTAAATATCTGACTTTCTTGAAATGGTTTAAATATATATATATATATATATATACATATATATATATATATATATATATATATACATATATATATATATATATATATACATATATATATATATATATATATATATATATATACATATATATATATATATATATATATACATATATATATATATATATATATATATATACATATATATATACATACATATATATATATATATATATATATATATATATATATATATATATATATATATATATATATATATATATATATATATATATATATATATATATATATATATATATATATATATATTGTCGAGTCTCAGAAGCTCAGCGGTAGAATTCGCTTCCATAAAGCAGAAGGTCCGGGATTCGATACGGCAAGCGGACACTAACTTTTCTTATTTAATTTGTAACATTCCAGAAGCTTCTGGAATGTTCATATTATGTCATTTCCTCTTTCGTTGTTCCTAGGAAGTTTCTAGAACATTCTATGCTAGTATAAAAGTGATCCCGTAATTGTAAAGAGGGGTTCTGCTTGGTGCAGACTGGTTCCTGGCGTTTGTAATTTCTTGTCGTTAATAAATTGATTATCAAAACCTCATCTTGTAATCTGCACAAACACTAAATCTAAACACTTTAACGTGACAAAATTGGTGGAGGCGCCGGGTACGAGTTAACCTCTCAATCAATATCACGGAGCAAAACACTGACCGGCTTAGGAGAAGCCGTCGAGTTCAAGGATTTCCACCTGAATTTGGAATAGACGAAAAATCTAAAAAAACCGTTCGTGAAACCACTGTGCCAGATACAGCCATGGCCACTGTGCCAGAGACAGACATGCCCGCTGGGGACCAACAGGATGTGAAACCTGCCTTTTGGATGACGCCAACAGTTGCTGCTGAAGCCAGGAAACCAACAATCTTCCGGGGTGATCCCGGACAATACCCGACAAAATGGCTGAAGGACTACCAGAGATTGTCCAGAGAGAGAAATCATTGGGACGACACTATGCAATTAGCTAATGCGTACTTCTTCCTGGACGGCACCGCAAGACTATGGTACGAAAACAATGAGAACTCACTGACGTCTTGGACTCTATTCGAAAATGGTTTGAAAGTGACCTTTGGAGATACCCAATCTTACCTCAGACGATCCAAAGACCACTTCAAGTCTCGCGCACAAAAATCGGGCGAACGCATTCAGTCTTATATTCAAGACGTTCTCGGACTTTGCATTCAGGTTGACCCGACCATGTCCGAAGGAGATAAGGTTTCCCACCTCATGAAGGACGTCGCAGAAGACGTGTTCCAGGCCCTTCTTACGAGAGAAATCCTAACAACATCCGATTTTACAAAGTGGTGCCTGTACATTGAAGAAATGAGACAAAAGTGAGTGGGACGATACAAGTTTGCCAGATTACCTAATGTTATCCCTATGGCCGCCGTGGATGAAGCACCTGATTTGGCGGTGCTAATTCGTCAGATTGTCAGAGATGAAATTCAACATGTAAACGCGCAGCCATTCGAAGTCCATCCACATGAACTGCAAACTACTGAGGCTTCCCTTCGGAACGAGATGGACCGATCCATAGCAGCCCTTACAACCAACCGACCTCCCTTCTTCACTACAGAACGCCCGGTTGCAAGACCTCCTAGACGTTTGACGGCATACGCCGCAAGGCCAAAAAATAATGTTCCTAGGAGTAAACCTCAACGAAAGACTGACCTGTGGCGTACCACGGATAACCGTCCGGTGTGTTTTCATTGCGGACGACCCGGGCATGTCGTTCGCTATTGTCGGGAACGCCGAACCATATTTAACGACTACCGATCCAACAACCCGAGAAGGCCCCCACCGAGCTGCATACCGACGCCAGTGGATACGGTATAGGAGCCGTGTTGGTCCAGAAACAAGACGAAGAAGAAAGAGTCATCGCATATGCTTCGAGGACCCTATCTAAAGCTGAGAGAAATTATTCGACCACTGAACGTGAATGTCTGGCAGCTATATGGGCAATAGCTAAATTCCGTCCATACCTCTTTGGGAAGTCCTTCAAAATTATTACAGATCACCACTCTCTATGTTGGTTAGCCAATTTAAGAGATCCATCTGGTCGACTAGCAAGATGGGCTTTGAGGCTTCAAGAATATGACGTCTCTATTATTTATAAAAGTGGAAGGAAGCATGCTGACGCAGATCGCCTATCACGAAATCCTGTTCCTAACAAAAACAGTTCAGGAGTTGAGTTCCTTGCTGCAGTGACTGACTTAGCTTCGGAGCAACGTGACGACCCGCAGTCTGCCGAGCACATCAGAGCCTGCAAAAATTCAGCCGACTTGTCAAGCGCAGGGTTCTCCATGGTGAATGACATCCTTTGCAAGAAGAATTTTGACCTATGGAAACAGTGGCTACCAGTCATTCCCAAGAAACTACGGTTAGAAATTCTTGCCATTTTCATGATGAACCTACAGCTGGACACCTGGGATTGACAAGAACATATGATCGTCTCCGAAAGAGATTCTTCTGGCCGGGGATTTTCCGAAGCGTGCGCCACTACGTAACACATTGCAAAGAGTGCCAACGTCGAAAAGCTATTCAGCTGAAGCCACCCGGCTACCTGATCCCCATACCTCCAGCCAAAGTCCCATTTCAGCGTATAGGTATGGACTTGCTTGGACGTTTTCCAAAATCACAGGATGGAAATAAATGGGTAATCGTATGCACCGACTGTCTTACACGATACGCTGTGACAAAAGCTATTTCCAATGCAGAAGCTCCAGAAGTAGCAAAATTCTTTGTTGAAGAGATTCTTCTAAAACACGGAGCTCCTAGAACCATCATAACGGATCGTGGTCAAGTTTTTCAGTCGAGACTCATTGCCGAGATCAACCGTGCAGCATAGTGCAGCGTAGTTCACCGAATGACGACCGCGTACCACCCTCAGACGAATGGACTCACAGAGCGCTTCAACAAAACGTTAGCAGACATGCTATCCATGTACATAGACGTGGAACACAAGACCTGGGATCTGATTTTGCCATTCGTCACGTTTGCTTATAACACAGCTAAGCAAGATACCACTAAGCATACTCCATTATTCTTGACGTTTGGACGAGAGGCTGAAACCACATTAGATACCATGTTCCAGTACCCCATCGAGGATTCGGAAACAGACTTCATCGCGAGGTTGAAGACCCGTGCAGAGGAATCTCAGCAGTTGGCTCGGATCCGCACTTTGAAAGCACAAGAGAAAGACCGACGTCGCTATGATTCCAAGCATCGCGCAGTGTTCTATCAGCCTGGTGACTTGGTGTGAATTTTTATTCCTGTGCGCAAGGTAGGTCGCTCCGAAAAACTTCTCAAAAAGTATTTCGGCCCGTATCAAGTTTTGCGTCGCATTTCGGAGGTCACATATGAAGTTCAAGATTTTGACCCTACATCCAGAAGACGTAAACCAAAGGACATCGTTCATGTACTCAGGATGAAACCCTACTACGCACCAGAGGCACAAGAGGACTTGTTTCCAGGCACACCGAGTACAGACCAAAACATGCGGGTCTCCAGAGTTCAAAATCAAAATGCAAGAACTGATGTCTCCAAGGCGACTACGGCCTATTACGGACCAATAACAAGATCACGCAAGAACCTATAACAGCGAGACGTTGTTCTTTTAAGACGGGAGTAATGTCGAGTCTCAGTAGCTCAGCGGTAGAATTCGCTTCTATAAAGCAGAAGGTCCGGGGTTCGATACGGCAAGCGGACACTAACTTTTCTTATTTAATTTATGAACATTCCAGAAGCTTCTGGAATGTTCATATTATGTCATTTCCTCTTTCGTTGTTCCTAGGAAGTTTCTAGAACATTCTATGCTAGTATAAAAGCGATCCCGTGATTGTAAAGAGGGGTTCTGCTTGGTGCAGACTGGTTCCTGGCGTTTGTAATTTCTTGACGTTAATAAATTGACTATCAAAACCTCATCTTGTAATCTGCACTAACACTAAATCTAAACACTTTAACGTGACAATATATATATATATATATATATATATATATATATATATATATATATATATATATATATATATATATATATTACAGTCAAAACTAGCAGAACATGTAAAGCTTACTGTGTTCTGTCTCTATGTGAAAACCAAAAGGCAAGATAATTTTAAACGAAGCTGTTTGGTTACAATTTTCGTAATATTAACAATAAAATATTATTTTATACTAGGCGTGATAAATTTGGTTAAATTTGGAAATGTTTTCATGATAAGTAGGAGCATGGCATGAAAACCATTTATTCGGTTAAATTTACTTGTAAGTTTTGTATGTTTTATTAAATGCGTGGTTAAAGGAACTACAATTTCAGGAAAACGAATTTACAGTAAACCTTTACCATATGAACAGAAAAATTACTGAATGAATAGCTTAAATACTATATTTTTTTGTTTCAAGAATAAAAATTATGTTTTTTTTAACCTGGGATGTCATTGCCATTCAGTGCAGTAAATTTACCAGAATATTTTTCTCCGTGCATGATTATAAAGTAAGAAACGGATGTCTTTATTTTACTAAAGTTATTATGATCTTCTTTTGGTCCAAAAGGGGATTTATTCCTCTCTGAAAAATAAAGGTCAAATTATGCATTGAAAAAATGCGAAATAAATTTATTGAAGCAATACGAAAGTAAACATAGTTAAGCTAAAACTCAACTCAAACCAGTCAAACTTAATATAAAATGTATTGAACAGAAATTCAATGAAAGTGACGGCTTGTCTGCTTAACATAAGAAAAGAGTCTCAACATTTTTAAATCTTATTCATCTTCTTTTTCTTTTTTTTGCATTTTATCACATAAATTATTATTTTAATTTCCATAAATACAAATTTTATTGATTTAAAATTTTATGATTTTTTTTTTCAAAAAGGAGGCGATTAATCAATTCAAGAAAGTAGAATTAAAACTTTTTAAAAAGAAAAATAAGTGGACCAATTAAACTTAATGTCGAGTGTATTAAAAAGAAATACAATTGAATCGGTGGCCTTTTCCGTTCAACATGAGGAAATCTCGAATTGCTTAAATTTTATGCAGAATTTAATATTTTTTTTCAATTTTTCTAAAATAATAAATTCTTCTTCTTTCCCTAAATGTAAATAAATTTTTAAATTTTATGACTTTCTTTTTTTGATAAGAGGAGAAAATAACAAATAAAAAAATGTAAAGAAAATTTATCGGAGTACTAAAAAATTAAAAATACTCAAAACGGACATGCATATATTGAACAAAAATCCAAAGGAAACGACTGCTAGCCTATTTGGCGTAATGATAAAATCTCATCCGGCTTAAAGTTGATTACTTTAACACTTTACAAGATCAAAAACTCGATTACTATGTTTAGTGTGCCATAAGAAAGCGAAAAAAAAAAAAAAAAAAAACGGATCCCCTTGAATAATTTTCAATTTAATGATCGGATCTTCAATCAGATTCAAATTTAATGGATCGAAGGGGTGATCTCAAATATGCTTATTAATTACTGCAGACGATTTTTTAAGTAACGAAATCAGACACAAAAATGTGGTATGGTCAGGAGAGCTATTCAATAACCCTTAATGATAATTTTAATGTTTGCGTATTTTGACATACCTCGAGAAATGAATTAGCATTATTCTTATTGGCGCATTACTACTGAACACTCCAGGCCGTCAATATCACGGAGCGAGAAAAAGCGAGCGAAAACTCACCCCGTCATTTTCACGGGAGCGAGAAGGAAGGGGTTAATAAAGAAGATAATAAAAAAATACATATTTACTCAAATATATTTTTTGCATGAAATTATATTTGGATGAACGAATTTTATCATCATCTACACTAATTAATTAGCATATTTGAGGTCACCTTGTCGAACCATTAAGAATAAATCTTAGAACGTGAAGATCTGAGTATTAGATCAAAAGTCATTCAGGATAGCCCGATTTTTTTTGGTGCACTGTACATAAAAATTTAATGTTTTAAAAAATGTTCTGATCTTTCTTCAAAATTAGGAATTCTAGTATATGCAAAATAAATTCATTGAAGTTATGAAGAAGTAAAGGGTGGATGGGACAAGCTTAGTGTCAAATGTATTGAACAGAAATTCAATGAAAACGACTGATTGCCTGACGAACAAAGGAAAACATATGATTAAGTTTTAAACTATTTTCCACCACAATTTTCGTCGTGATTCGTCAGACTTTGCTTTCTTTTTTAAATTTTTTCTAAATAAAAGTTATTTTTCGAAATAAAAACTTTATTTTAAAAAAAAAAATTCTGATTTTTTTTTGATAATAGGAAAAAATATTATATTAAAAAAAAAAATGCAAAGTAAACTTATTGAAATATTCGCAGAAATATTCAAAATGTGCAAACTTAATATATCGTAAAATATATTGAACACTAAGGGGAAAAAATTCTAGTAAAATTACCGTACTGTATGATACTGACATTTCTGGTTAAGAAAACCATAATTCTGGTAATAAAACAAAAATATATGGTATTTAAACCATTCATTTAATAATTTTTCCGTTCATACAATAACGATTTACCGGACATTCTAGTTTTTCAAAATTATATAACTTACTACTTCAAATTTAGTAAAAATTAAAAACTGAAAAGTTACTTTTACCGAATAAATTATTTTTATGCCATGTGTGGGGAGAGTTGTTTTTCGACAATGTCAACATCAATGAAAAGGTGCCCCATCATAGACTTTACTTTACTTTATTTAAAACAACTGGGCACCTGGGTCGCGCAGCGGCCCCTATCCAATTCATCATTAAAATTACAAACAATGAGTTAAAAACATTTTGAATATAAGCAGTCGTTGTGGTAGCTTTACAATAGTATAACCATGATTAGAGAAAATACAAACTTGAGCAGAGATATTTACATTAATTGCCATGAAAATATGTACAGAAAAATATAACCTTGATTAGAGAAAATTACAAACTTGAACAGAGATATTTACATTAATTGCCATGAAAATATGTACAGTAAGTTGAATATGAGCATTAATAAATGATGATTATATATATACAAAAGTCGTGATTCAACGACGTGAAGATTTTACATAAATTTTGACAAGCCTTAGTGGCGCCATCTAGCATGATCAACTTCAATTTGAAAGGGCAGTATGCAGTATTTATTTTAATAATCTGTATGGTAAATTAGAGTTCTGAATAATAATAAAAGTTCAAATAAAAAGTTCAAATCAAGTCAAAAAAGATGCTACTGCGCAAGAGTAGCTTCCCCACATAATCCTCTGAAGCAGATGGAGCACTTCTAGATTTTTTAAAAGTTCTTGGAATTCTTTAATTATTGTAACCAACCTTTGAGCAAGTCCTGTTGTTGTTGATGGTATGGCACGGGCTCCCCTCCTGCAGGGACGGGACCCCATCATAGAATCGAGTTAACACGTCTTATATATTAGTGAATTGTAATTTTTGTAGTGGTAGATATGCTACAGTACTCCCCCACCAGAATTATAGCTGTAATAGAATTCGATGAATGGATACCACTAGCTGGTTCATTGCTGTTTTTGTGAGAAGTCGGGAGAGCTGTATTAAGATCACCGGACTTTGAGTGGTGATCGAGAGAGCTGTATTAAGTTTACGATCGTGATCGCTCCTGTGTTGCCTTTAGCAATCGAGTGTGTACAAGCCGACATTGTGTTTAATCGAGACTGAGCAGCAACAGCGCGAGGAGGTGGATAATGTCGCAGTCACAAGTAGCAAGTAAACTATTCAATGAGGACCAAGCCAAGATAGGCGAGTTCACATCACGTCCGGAGGTCACCAATGTGGTGAGAGTTATCGACCATGTCAACCTTCATCTACGAAAAAGGTACCCCATCATAGAATCGAGTTAACACGTCTTTAATACTAGTGAATTGTAATTGCAATTTTGTAGTGGTAGATATGCTACACCATGCTCTGAGTTATCATGATAAAATTACCGAATTTTACCACATTTACTGAATTTTAATACATAATAAAGTAATAATTTATTGTTAATTTTACCAAAATCATTACCAATGCACTTAGTAGAAATTGCCTTGCTTTTTAATGTTCCCATACAACCAGAAGTTCAGTAAGACCGTAGTTTTTACCATACTTTTTGTTTCAGTGCAATGTCTTATTTATGTATAGCATTTATCACTTTTTTTCGGAACTTATTACTGCAGTACAAAAACATTTTTGTATAAATTCTATTAATTCGAAATTTGCGTTGTTGCCATGAGGTGGTACAAAAAGTTTAGAAAAATATAAAATTATTTTATTGTTTTTTTTTACCAAAAGCGTAACAAAGGCGCTTCGCGAAAAACTACAGAGATTTTTGGATTTCTATGTAACCAGGAAAGCGGTAAATTTTATGATATTCTATCACTTTTGCCACATTTTTTTCAATGTGTGTCTAAGGACAATGAATGTTAGTCTGTTTGTCTCATCCTTCGTCAGTTCGATTTTTTATTAAATTTTACTGCATTAGAAATTCTTTTATTTGGATACTTTTAAGTTACATAAAACATTACATTTTGCAAAGAAATTCAACTATTTTTTAAATATATTTTTCTTTTATTTATTTTTATAAACGCCCATTTTATGCAGTGTTAAAAAAATAAAATAAGTTGGCGGAGGTCTTCTTTGCTTTACGCTTATTTTTTTCTGAATATCAATGTAACATTTTCATATTTTCTGATTGAGCCGTTCGCTTTCGAATGATATGACCCGGGTTCGAATGCCAGCAATGGCTGGTCGATACGAATTCCGCATCTGGCTTGCATCAACCACAGTGCTGACGTAAAATATTCTCAGTGGTAGACAGATCCTGACTTAGAGTCCCCTCCCGTCAGGCTAACCATGGGTGGTTTTCCTCTTCATGTGACGCAAATGCGGGTCAATTCCATCAAAAAGTCCTGTTTGAATGAAATTTTTCTCCCAATACTTGATACAAGAGTTCCCTTGTTTACAATGCTACGGAGTTGAACATTAGGAGTCGTAAGCCCGCAATTGGGTGGGCTGTTCAAGGACGGTTTGTGAAATAAAATAACATTTTCTGATTTATCTTCTAAAAACAGAGAAACAATAAATTCCGCAAAATACGAAATAAAGTTATCTAAGTAATAAGAAAGTAAAAGACAGACCAGACAAACTTAATGTCAAATGTATTGAACAGAAAACGTCTATGCAGCATAAGAAGAAAGTTTCATCATGCGTAAATTTGGGAACTACTAGAATCATTTCTTTTGCCAATGACCTGCATACATGAAAATGTTTTTAGTTTTGGATAACGATGCAGGTGGACATCGATTTGGAAGTTTGGCCTTTAGGCACGTGGAAGGGAAGTTCAGTCCTACCCTAGTGAACAGTAATCATTACGTTAATCGGTATTCAGACAGACAGGCTTTTTATTTCATCTCAGAAAATAGACTCCAGTTTCTTGAAACGGCTTCATCTTAAACATTTTATTTTGGGTAAGTTTTAATTAACTCTATAAATTTCTTAATTATTTTTAAACTCATTTAATTTATTTATAATTACGTTTTGAATAAATTTGTTTTCTTCATTAATACATTTATTTTATTCATATTTAACTTTCGATTTTTGCGAAGATTTTAAAGTTTGCACATTTAAATTGATTTTTTAAGGTATCAAATAAATGTTCAGCTTGAAATTTTATAAAATAAACTTGTATACATTGCAATGCAAAAATTTGTTTTTTCTTTCGCATAATGTAAAACATTTCTACAGAAAAGGATAAAAGTAACGCAAAAAGGAAAATATTTCACCAAAACAAGTGACTAAAATTCTTTTATGGTAGTTCAAGCAACGGTACATTAATGTATTAATCTAAGATTTTCAATGAAATTTTTAAAATAGTACACATTGCTCAGCATTTAAAAAGTAGGAGTGAATTGGTTATAAAATGAGTTTCAATCTAAAATAGAATTCAATTGCTTCATTTTGTATCATTCCATTATAATAGTTAAAACTATTTTAATAGAATTAAGCTGAAAAAAACTCCTTTAAAATATTTGTTTCCTAAATATATAATAAATTATTTAAAAAGCAAATTTCAACCTTTATTAAAAATTTTTTTTTTTTAAATCTTTTAAAAGTATTTTTCTTATCAAAGAAACTGTTAATAGTTATTAAAAATTAATGTTACTTTTAAGCAGTTGCATACTTATTCTCGCTTACATTGAATACACATCTTATATAAAATATCGCCCAAACACACGTATTTTTAGTAGATAGTAAGATCCTCTTTTTAACACCTAATGTGAAAAATTTTCGTAGTTTTCTTCAACAAAAGCAAATATTTTTGATCATAAATATTTATCGTATAGTATCGTTTAAATTGAATTATACACCGAAGTGCCATTACATTATGACCACCCTCCTTCTATAAAAATGGGCTATAACCCGGTGGCGGGGGCAGTATGGTGTTGGCAATGTTTTCATGGGGCACATTAGGACCCATAATCCTCATAGAACAATCTCTGACGTCTGTAAGCTACTTGAACATAGTTGCAGGTTCACCCATTCATGGCAACAGTTTTTCCTGCGGGGGATGGTGTTTACCAACAGGATAATGCACCATGTCATAAGGATCAAATCGTCATGGATTGGTTCGAGGAACATTCCAGGGACTTTCAAGTCATGTCTTGGCCCCCAAATTCACCTGACCTTAATCCAATAGAGCATTTGTGGTCCTACTTGGAAAACCAAATTCGTGCTGGCACGCTACTCCCTCGCAATGTGAGGGAATTGCAGGGCCAGCTGGTGAGTGCTTGGTACCAGATACCTCAGACTACCTATCAGCACCTTGTGGAATCAATGCCACTTCGGGTGCTAGCAGTTTTGAAGGCTAAAGGTGGTCTTACTTGTTATTAGCAGGGTGGTTATAATGTAATGGCTCTTTGGTATATATATATATATATATATATATTATATATATATATATATATATATATATATATATATATATATATATATATATATATATATATATATATATATATATTAATATTACCCTTTTAATACAATAATACAAAATAAAATTTTCAATATAAAAAAATACAAGTTATAGTGATAATCACTATGATGAGAGTATTCCTCTGATCTTAAAAAGATATTTCGATAGTTCGATAATCACAAAATTCTTGGAAAATATCATTCAAATTTTTTATCTATTTGAAGACATGGTTAATTGCTTATACACAGTATTATGTACCTATAGTGATAGATGTTTACAGAATTCTTGATAAAAATGAAAACAATTAAGTAACAATTTTCAGCTCAACTTAAGCCGTTGATCCTTTTTCTGTTTCATTTTTACACATGGACTTCTCAAAATATTGTGACATTTAATTGGGAAAAAAAGTAAAAAGTAAATAATGCAAGTATGTATATCTTTATAATAAGGCAAGCTATTAAGACAAGACAAGAAAAAGTTACACTGCAAAATTAGTTATGAACTACCCATCCAAAATTTGTTTTGAAAAAATTTGAAAATTGTATGTTATTTCAAATCGATACTGAATCGAGCGTTCTTACGAAGTTTAAAGGGTCAGATTAAAAGTAAATCTCTTCAAATGGAAAAACCACACCAATGATGCTCTTATTTAATTAAAGAATTATTTTCGCCAATGCTTGTGTCAGATAATTTGTCAAGCGATCGATATTTTTTGTTTACAATTGAGTGGAGAAGGTGAAAGTTTGATTTTCGCCTCGCTCGATGCTGAGTGTTTCCGCGAAATGTATACAGCATTGTATGAGTGAGCATTGAAACAAGCGAAACTGATATAAGTAGCCATGCATGTTTTTAGTTCTACAATAACGATAATTTTGTCCTTATGAGATGATTTTTATAATTAAGTCAATTGTACTAAATAATTTTATATTATTTAATTTCTATCAGATTTGGTTTTGTTAAGCTTCTTTTCGAATTTATATTAACATTCTATTTGTATTGTGAGTATGTATGATTAATAAACTAATTTTATTTTAAGAAATATTGTATAGATACATTATCGTAAAAATAACTTTGCTGATTCTTATGAGTTTCATATCTTACAGTAATTATAAATTTTAGCGTTTTTGAATTAAAAAAATGATGGATGCTACTTTACGTGAAGTAGTGTAAAAAAACATTCTTATTGTTTCACTGCACCAGGAACTATCCTTGGTTCTTGGAATAATGGTGTAAATGTTAAGTACTTGCCAACATTTTTAGTGTTAACCTTTTTTAGTGTTAATCATTTTTAGTACTAACCTTTTTTACAATGTAGACAAAGCTAACGAGAATGTATAGTATTTTTTTTTTTAATAAGCTAGCCACCATTTTTAGTGTTAATGTACACTAACCTTTTTTACAACATGACAAAGCTAACAAGAATGTATAGTATTTCTTTTCCAATAAGCTAGTTTGAAATTAAAAAATCAAATATTTTGTAAAATATAATACGTTTATGTTTCAGATGAGAATAGTAATAAAGGCAGAATCAAATGAAAGCTTCTTCAAGAAGGCTGATATTTTTCCAATTTCTTAATTTGCGTTATCTACGATGGCTTGTATTTCTTGCTTTGATTTCAACACTTTGTTTTTCCTATCATACATACATAAATAGAAGGAGTAAAACAAGAAATGAACGGGAAAATTGCTCCAAAGGTACACTTTGTTTTGTTTCATTTCTGTATAGAATGTTTTGGTGTATGGTTGCCACTGTTTTTGGTGTTGAGGTAAACAAAAGTTTTTTACAGTGCATATTGTCGCATTCTTTCTTTATTTTTTTATTGTTAAATTTCATTTTTTTATTGGTTCATTTTTGCTTGCTTGTTTATTGACGACACATATTTTCACGCACAATCGAATCAATTTATGGCTTTATTGATGAAACATTTCGTTTAAAATATGAATACTTCGAAGTAATACATTTTTTCATTTTTAATTTTTATATAATTTTTCGCCCGATAAGTATGGTTAATATAGTTAATCCCGATAAATTAGTTTACCTCAACACCGAAAATGGTGGCATATATATACCAAAACCTTTTAGAGTCCAAGTATAAAGATGATTTATTTGTATATCTGAATTATATCAGAATTATTCCAACTATAAAACCACTTTAAAAGATATCATATGTTTTTTTTTTATACTGCTTACCAATTTAAACTCTTTAAAAAAACAGTTGCAATCAATTACACTGTTAGAAATTTCTTCACATCAAATCAAATAAATTGTTGATATAGGTGATATTGCTTCGGTTTTTTTTCACAATTTAAAAATTATTCTTGCGCATTTAAACAAGTTTAGATCATACTGTTAGAAATTTCACGGAAAAATTAGTTAAATGAAAATTTATTCAATTGCTGTTTTACCATATTGAAACAAAGCAGTCAAATAGTCATAAAATTGTATTCAAACTATTAACTATGAGAAAAAAAGCTCATTAACTGCTTTCATCTAATACGGTAAAACAACCAGAATTTTATCGCATTAACTAGGCTCACCTAATGAAGTCACTTAGTTCCTTGCAGCTATGTACGTATTAAAGCCGAGAGAGCTTACATGTCAATCTCGTGACCGATAAAAAGCGAGTTCGAGACCCAGCCCCCGTACCCTTCAACGCATGAAGAGTTTCCTCTGTCTTGCGCTTCATAATTTGTGATTCTGGGCTATTAAAATACGATACACTCATCCACGCATAGCTGGCAGCGCCATAAAGCTGCTTAACATAAAAAAAGGCTAAAATTTTCCATCTCTTACGAAAACAGCCAAATAAACTAATTAAACCATATTCCACGATTCATTCGATAGTACTCAACCACAATCTAGCAGCCTAACTCCATTTCCCATTACCTAACGAAAACCTCATTCCTCATTACCAATGTCCAGTTAATTTTCTTTTTTACGGTTTTGAAACCATGTTAGTTGCAAATGGTTAACGAAAACTGCATAGTTTTGTATTCATGTTTTTTTTTAACCATAGCAGTTGTAAGCGATTTTAAAACCGCAAAGGTAAAAAATGCTCTTTACCGTTAATTTTACTGTAAATTAGATGGACAGACTTCTGCCAGCTATTTTACTGTAATTTTAGAAGGAAAATTTTAACAGTGTAACAGGAAAATAATACCTCGGTATCAAAGGTATCGTAAAAGCATAACTTTTGCAAAATTGAACAAAAAAAAAAAAAAAAAAAAAAAAAAAACTCAATATTTATGTTATATACATTTTCTAAGTTTGCATAAGTTAATTCTCTAAACTGCATTACGCGTTATTAATATAAAAAACAACACTGAGAAGCATTAATAAGTCTTTATAGAAACAAAAATTAATTTAGAGTAATTATTAATTAAAAAATTCAACTTTTCAAAGCATTAAATAAAAATATTAAATTTAATTTTAAAACTCCCATGCATTGTAAAAACCGTTAAAAATTAATAACAGCATTCTTAAAGTTATGCAGAATAAAGTTTTTATTTTTATGTATAATTTTTTTTATAGACACTAATTATACGGTTTCAATTTTTCCGAAAAAAGATAATGAATACAAAAAAATTAAATAAAACTTAAAACATAGACATTTACTTATTACTTAAAACATTACTTAAAACTTATTACTTGGTACTTAAAACATAGACATTTTCAGAAATTTCCCTCATATTTTTTTCGGACGTTAAATCGCTTTGCAGGATTTTTTACATTGTAAGTTACAAATGTTTCGAAAGTAAACACTTTTGTCTCTCATTAAAACAGGAAAAAAACAAGGATGATGAAAACAGACATCGCATAAAATCTAAAATAATCCGATTTAAGTATGAAACTTTTCACACAAGAAAAAAAAATATCCGGAATTATACTTAATATCATTCTTATAACAGTACTAAGATATTTTTTCTAGATCATTGAAATTTCTTTCGAGAAATTTGTAAGCATTATTTAATATCATTGAGCCAAAACATCATAAAAAAAATTAAATATTAAGGAACCTTCGTGAAAAAAACAATTTTTGAAATAATTATTACGGAAAAGATTTAACCGATATTCAATCAAAGCATTAACTAAAAATATTTTATTTAATTTTCCATACATTGTCAAGCAGGTTAAAAAGTAAATGATAAATTGAGTATGGTCAAATCAACCATAATATGGCAAAATTTGTTCTGTGTCTGGCACTATGGGTACACCAAAAGCTTAATAATTTTTACCGAAGAGCTTTGGCAAAGGGTTTGGTAGAATCAGCAGTAATATATGGTTTTATAATACGTGAGAAAAGTGGCTAAATGTAGTAAAATTTGATAATTTTATCATAATTCGTGGGGGCATGGTATAAAAACCCTTTATTCGGTTGAATTTATCTTTCGGTTTTGTACTTTTTGGCAATTGAGAGGTTATACGAACTATAATTTGTAAACCAAGCTTAACGGTAAGCCGTTACTATATGAACAGAAGATTTACCAGATGATAGTTTTAAATACTGAATATTTTAGTTTTTAATTGCCAGAATTATCTTTTTTTGCAATACTCATTGCTTTTTTTTTTGCAATACTCAACGCTCATATAACAATAAGGTAATTTTACCAGAATTGTTTTCTTCGTGTAGTATTCATAAAGTTATACAAGATAAATTTTTATTTTTTCTGTCAAAATCTTTTATAGACACTAATTATCCGATTTTAATTTTTCAAAAACCATAATGAATACTAAGAATAAAAATTTACTTCAAAATTAAAAAAAAAAAAAAAAATCACCTTTTTTCCTTTTTAGGTGATTATTTAGGGAACTTAATTTAATTTGCTTTTTTATTCGACAGCAAATTAATTTCAGGAAATTTTCCTAAAATATAAAGTGGAACTTTAAATCTTCGAAAGACTGGTTCAGATATATTTACAAAAATACAATTCCCAGGCTTTAAACATGTCGACATACTAGTAATAACTAAGGAGAATTGATTACTTTTTGCTTAAGCAATTTCTGACGGTGTACAATTGCTGTAGAGATTGCTTCAGTGATTTCACGTTTACTGCTTAAATGAATTCGAACTAGTGTTATTCAAATGATATATCCGTGGTGAAAATCACGTTTTCCATACTTGGTTGATGCCGAAACATCTGCTCCTGAAATTAAATTACGATCGGGAATTGAAAGGTTTTTACAGTAATTGCTATTTTTAGACAGAGAAAATTTTTTTTTTTCTTTAAAGTAATACACCGTAGTGACTTAACTGTGATTATGTTTTCATATTTATTAAACTAATTAGTTTTAGACAGTAAATTAGTTACAATAATGGTAATATTTTAGTTTAATGGCAAGATGGATTCAAAAATGAAAAGAAGCCTCATTTTTTCTGGAAAAAAAAATTCGAAAGGGAAAAATATTAAAAAAAGAACATTTTCAACATAAATTTAGTATATTACAAATTTAATTTGACATGAAGGAACGTTTTTTTTTAAAATACGAAATAACTTTAAAGAAATGTACTTAAATTATTCGAAACAAATTACTAGGAAATATATAATTACAAGAAGATTTATTTAATTCATTTTCTTTTCTTTATTATGAAAACAGATTTTAAGAAAGTTTAAAAAGTAATATTTTTTATGAAAAACAAATGTGTGCAATTTTTTGGAATTGTAAAAAAAATATAAAAAAAATGGGCTAAAATATACGTATTGGTGAATCGATTATTATTTTCATAATTACTATTATTATAAATTTAATTTTTAAAAAATGATCTTCTGAGAAACGAAACTTTATTTGTGAAGAAATGTATTAAATTTAAAGAAATATGGAAAATTTTAGTTTATAATAAATATGGATCTACAAAAAGGAAATTTCAAATAACATTTTTTTTACTTTATTCAAAAAAGTTAGTAAAGAATTATTTATTTAAATTTTGTAATCAAATATCTTTAAATTTTAACCAGTAAAGTAAAATAAAAATTCTACCAATACTTAATGCAATAATGTAGGCAAAATTAGTATATTTGATATCCATTAGCACTGAATTTATATTGTGCAGTTTCAAGATAATGTGGAAGAGGGTGTTTTAAGGGCTTTTGGAAGTACCAAATAAAAAAAAAAGACTTAATCGTGGTAAATTTCAACCATCAGGAGTTGTCCTTGATCAATAACATCATTTCAAAAGATACTTCATATAGTTAATCGTTATTTTGAAGGAATGAACTTCTAAAAGCGTGTTTTGATTAAACTAATAACGCAAAGCCACCGGAAAGAGCAAAAACCAACAATAAAAAAATTGGAACTATTTTAGCTTATTAATGTGTTGGTATATGCCTTTCAGTTTTGTGCATTATTTCGTAGTGTTGTTCAGTACTGATTAATTGACAATTTAATTTTCTCACCTCGTGTTCCATAATGATAAAATGAAGAGTTTGTCTGTGTGTGTGTCCCTCATAACACCAGAGCCGTTAGAGATAGCATTCTGAAATTTGGAGAGTGGATGAAAGTGGTATTGTTAGATCCCTGTTTTCAAAATTGTTCAAAAATTTCAATTGGATCGTTCAGGAAAGTCATTTATAAAATGAAATTTTTGCATTGATTTAGAGCTAGCGCCATTAATATAAAAGAAACTGCAGACGATTTAAATGATAGTGGCAGAGATGTTTGCATACGTACAGCTCTCATTAATAAAAAAAGAGTTATTGCACGTTCTTTAATATTTAATTATTTTTTATTCTTTATGTCAGATGAACTCAGTGATCTCATTGATCTTAGTAGAATAGGTGAACTACGTCAACAAATTAGTATTTTGTAAGTACTCTTAAACCAGGGTATTAGTTTTATAAGTATGCTTTTGAAACGTAATTCTATAAAATTAATAATTTAAAATCAACAGTACTTAACAACAGATCAATGGAGAAATGATACTAATTCTTTAAGAAGATAAGTAAAAAATTGCAATACTATTATTGTAGACAATGTTAGTTAATTTTGTAATAGATACTAATTAAAATAACGTATTTTTATAATAACGTATTTCTATAATAACGTATTTCTATAATAACGTATTTCTATAATAACGTATTTCTATAATAACGTATTTCTATACTAATTAAAATACGTATTTCTATGAAATTAATCATTTAAAATCAACAGTATTTAACAACAGATCAATGGAGAAATGATACCAATTCTTTAAAAAGATAAGTAAAAAATTGCAATACTATTATTGAAGTCAATGTTAGTTAATTTTGTAAAAGATAGTAATTAAAATAACGTATTTATATAATAACGTATGTCTATACTAATTAAAATACGTATTTCTATAAAATTAATAATTTAAAATCAACAGCATTTAACAACAGATCAATGGAGAAATGATACTAATTCTTTAAGAAGATAAGTAAAAAATTGCAATACTATTATTGAAGTCACTGTTAGTTAATTTTGTAATAGATACTAATTAAAATAAAAGCTTTAAGCTATGTACTAAAAAACAAAATTAATAGTGGAATGGTTTTAATTCGTTTGGGTGAAACGTAAAAATTTTTCATTCTATTATTGATGCCAAAACGAAATCGATCGAATAGTTTCTGAGAAATCTAATTTTAAATATTCGATTAGTCAGAAACTATTCTACCTATTTCGTTCGAATTTTGTATTTTGCCATGTAAAAATTGAATACTTTAGAATGACGTGAAAAATTGTACACCTAACTATTTAAATTTTTTTCTCGGCTATTATTAAATAAAATAATAATTATTTACTACAAACTTTTTGCACGGAAATATTTGAATAGACGGATTTTATAATCATGCTCAAAAAGTTTCCAATTCGCTTAAGAAAATCTCAAGAAATGCGCAAAAAGCAAAATGACATTAAGGGGTCCAAACTTTGGAGTGCTCTCCTGACCAAGTTATGGGGTCCATATTTCGCAGATTGCGGCTTCCCCTTATGTTTTGGGGGTTAAAAACCAAATCCATGGAAAAAGAGGTATATGTTTATTCAGAGAAAGTATATTTTTGTGTCTGATTTCATAACTTAAAATATCGTCTGCACTTATTAATAGCATATTTGAGGTTATCCGCTTGAATTACTAAGATTGAGTCCTAGATCCTGAAGATCCGGTCATTAGATCAAAAGTTATGCAGGGTGGTCCGTTTATTTTTTTTGGAAGGGAGGGGGGTACTGTAAATTTAGTTGATTGTTTAAATCTTACAATATTTTTCAGTGGTGGTGCCACTTTCTTTTTCAAACTTTAAATTAAATAGAGGGGAAAATAGATGCCACTATTAATTATAAAAATAGCATTATAGCTATTTATAACTCCCTACCTCAATGGGCGTTAAACGAACAGTAATGCAGGTGTAACACGAGATAAACTAAAGTACAATAAATAATACAAAAACACTTGGGAGAAACCCTGTAAATATGAATTCTCAGGGGTAGAGATGAATAGAAAGAGAGAAATCTGGAAAAGTAATACTATAGATATGACCATGGGAAAAAATACACTGAAAGAAATGAAACAATGTTTAAAAACATACGAACTGCAAGAAAAAATGAACAAGAACACCGGGAAGCGAAAGTTTTTGTTGCATTTATACAAGTACTTGTTCCAGCTTTATTTAGTTGTGATGATTTCAAATTTGAAGTTGGGTTTTCTCCTTAAACTACAGATTTTTTATTTTATTTTTTAAAATGACAGTTTGAGAGATAGCAGATTTGAAATCAGCAACCCGAAAATATCCACGAGACCTTAAAAAATCCCATGCATTAGAAAACGAAAAATATTTGCTCCCTAGTGCAATGTATACAGGAAATAATAACCAATTTTAAAGAATTGAAAGTAAAATTGAAAGTTTCATCAGTTAAAGAAAATATTAAATGGTTCTAAAAGTTTGATTCTCTGCACAAGTTTTTGTCAGTATCTATGTTTTTAATCAAGTATTTTTTAATAAAAAAATTAAGAATGGTTAGACTCACAATTAGAGCCGGAAACACGGCAAGTTTTATCATATTCTGATAGTTTTGATCATGGTTAGAGTTGTGAGCTAATTTACACAACAATAGTTGGAAGTTTGTAAATAAATATTAAATAATACTACCACATTAAATATAACATTTTAATTTTTGTGTTTCGAATATCTACAAAATATGTTCAAAAGCATTATTTAAAAAGCTGTAACAACAAAAAAGTTAAAATAATTTTTCGTTCAAATTTAACGGTGCTACTTTGAATATATTTTTTTCTCTAAAAAGATGCTAAAATTCTAAAACAACAGAGCCGTAAAATTAAAATTAAGTATGAAAATAACGATGAATTATTTCCAGCTGGGTCTAATATGAGTAATTGTTTCGAGCTCCCGGGTAAAGAAAAATGCCAGTTAAATATGTATTTATACTTGTTTAATGCTTCCAAGGGTATAAATTTACTTTCAAAGCTTTCCGAAGCATTAAATTATTCAGTCTTGTTATAAGTATATTCCTCGTTCTTGTGTTTAGACAGCAGAAATAAGTAGCTCAGAAAATTAAATAATATCTCCTTAAATGCATTTCTGCCTATCTAATAGGTTATTAACGCTATATTTTTAATTCAGTTGGGGTTAATAAATGATTTAATGACTATTGAATAGCATATTCAGTTAATTTACCTCTTTATTACGTGACATATTTCATTCTGGCATCACTATAATTTTAGATAATTGCATTTGAATACTTAATGAATAGACGAAAATTTACCATTTCTGATGTTATTGTTGGAAAACTTACGCGTGTAGTAAATTCATCATGTTTAATTGCTTGAAAAATTTCGTATATTTAATTTATGTTTATTCTAGTATAGGGTTAATTATTATAGGGTGTAATTTAAAATAACAAAAATACGAGTTCACAAATATATTACGCATGTTTACTCAGTTAATATTCTTTTGATTCAAATCATAAATAATAACTGGAAGGTATATCGTTTTTAATTTAAGGTTAAAAGTATCCTGTGTGTTGTTAAAATAATGCTTCCTTGTTTGTTAAAAGCTTTATTTTCATATTTTGTTATAGTTTAAAGTGCGTAAAGAATTATTTGAAATTGAAAATGCAGTATGTTTTTTCTTTAAAAAAGTCAGGAAATTAATATATCCTTAAATGCCTTTCTACCTATCTGAGAGGTTATTAACGTTATCTTTTTAATTCAGATGGGGTTAATAAATGGTTTAATCAGCAATTAAATAGTATATTCAGTTAATTTACCTCTTTAATACGTAACATAATTCATTTCGGCATCACTACAATTTAAAATAATTGCATTGGAATATTTAATGAATAGACGAAAATTTACCATTTCTTATGTTACTGTTGGAAAATTTACGTGGGAAGTAAATTCATCATGTTTAACTGCATGAAAAATTTTGTATATAGGTTGTTACAAATATTGTACTAATTATTTGAAGGTGCAAGTTAAAAGATATGAAAATATCAACAAACTATATTTTTCCACCAAACTTTTATGCATTTTTACTCTCCTGAAATTTTTTGCTTTTAATCAGTATAAACAATACCTGAAACGCATAATCTTTTTAATTTAAAGTAGCAAATCTTTAGTGTACTATTAAAATATTGCTTCTTATAATTATAAACTATAAAACAATAACATTTTATAGTTTAAAGTGGAAAAAAGTATTATTTGAAGTTGGAAATGTAATAATTATCCAAAGTAAAATATTTCATGTTCATGAAAAGCATAAAAAATATTTATAAAAAGTTTCAAATTACAGTAAATGAAGAATTGAATTTCTCCATACACCAAAATAAATAAGTTAATAAATAAATAAATCAATAAAAATAAAAATAAATATTTTTTTTTTACAAATTTAAAAATGTTTTTAAAAGAACTACTCATTGTGCAGTATTTTTTATAAATTTCTTTTATTAATGACTAATGAAGAAAATAAGTGATTTATTCTACTTACAGGGTGTTCTGAAAAAAGCTTTATTGTAGCTTTATTACCTTTTACCTTTATTGTACCTTTTGTACCTTAATTACCTTTTTCGTTTCCATATTTGACAGTTACAGTTCACCATTAACCTGTACTTATAGCATACTTATTAAAAATGAAAATAAAAAAGGTGTTCATTTCGGTTCGCAAATTAATATTTAAGCAAAGGAAAAACAAGAACGCTTTCTTTATCTGGCAAATCAGAGAACATGAAGACAGGAGAAATAAACAATAAAATAGGTGTTTTGACGGAATGGAATAGCGAAGAATTAATATTTAGCTATTCTCTTTTTCTAATGATAGTTAATTTCTTTTAATTGAAGAAGCAAGAATGAATTTGAGAAGCTAGCACTACCTTCGTTTGCTTCGGTGAGAAGCTGAAACGATCATTGCTTGATAAATGTCCGAAAAACATTCAAGTGTCTGTCAATTGTCTGTATACGTGATTTTTATTATATCTATCTTCATCTACTGTAATTTGTCTGATTTCAATAATGTTTTTATTTTATCCTTGGTAAAATATCTAATTGAGATTCCATATAATCATGCCTTTTTGTTTCCATATTTGATAAGAAAACTTAAAAAAAAATACATCAAGGGTGCTCTTTACGGAACATTTTTGGAATTATTTTTTAAAGAAAAATCATTGGTTAAAATTTTCCTTTTATTTCAATCTACTTCCGTAAAAGTGTTTAAAGATTCTCTATAATCATAATTTTATTGGATATGAAACTAAATGTGAAGATGATTAAAATTTGAAATTTAAATACGTTTGCAAGAATAAATTTTTCTGGACTCAAATAATTCTAAAAATAAAATTTTTATATTGCACATATAGTTGCATTATTTTAAATCTTTAAATGGTGCTAAATAACTATTTTTCAGTGTCATACATTTCCAATATTATTTCTTAGAAAAAATGTTAACTTTAAAAATTTTCATTCCAATTTCTTGCCAGCCATTTTTTCACAATTATTCCATTTTTTTCACAACACAAATATTCTATTTTTAAGTTACAATCATAAATTGTTATTTTTAAATATTTATTTTTTTTATAGGTAACAAATGTATTGCACTGAAATCAATAGTAGTCTCAAAAAATATCACAACAGTGACAACCAAAAAAGGTCAGACGAAAGTGACTACCAAACCAAATTATTTAGAAAAAGTTCACATTTTGCCTGAAAAAATACAGAAAAAAATGAAAGAAATCAAAGAACAGAAAATATTTGACGTACCACAGACTTCAATTCCTCCAAAGAAAAGAAAAATTTTGATACTTTCATATTTTGATGTTAGTTCTCCTCACATTGGTGACATACTAAGTCAACATCCTGACATATTTTACATCAACAAGCCTCTTCAACCATTTGACGCCACTACTTTAAAAGACGGCGAAGAACCTATATCTAGACGGAATATAGACGAAGCAGTGGAATACATGTCAGATCTGTTTGATTGCAAAATAATAAACGCAAAATTTGGTTACACAGATCAGATGCTACGAAAATTTATGAAAAAAGCATTTGGTACTTGCCAAGAGCAACAAAGCAATAATTCTGAATGTGTTCAAGAACTTTGCAGAACCAAACGATTTGTTTTGTCGAAGACTATTCGTGTTTATTTACAAGACCTTCAGTTATTCTTGATGAAGAACAAGGGTATAGCTAAAGTAATTATACTTCAGCGAGATCCTAGAGTTAATCTTCACTTGAGGAGTCGTCTGAATCGTGGAGGATGGACTACAGGTTCGGACATGTTTTTCCTTGGGCGAAGTTTGTGTGCAAGAATGCTGCACGACCTACAAGCTGCGAAACGGTTTGAAGGTATGGGTCATCGCGATTTTTATCGGATTGTCCTCTACGAGCACTTCTTAAAGGATCCAGAACATATTATTCAAGACATTTTATCTTTCGTAGGATTATCAGTTGGAATGAATGATGTAAAACAGTTACTTAGAAATGTAAATGCTTATAAAGAACTCAAAAAAGTTAACTTAAATAAATGGGAATGGATTCCAGACGATGATGCTTGTTTAGGAGTTGATAAAGCATGTGCATTTTTCTATAGAAATTCTCTTTATAATCCAGTTAAACAAACCTTTGGATTTGTTCAAAAATATAATCTTTGTAAATATTGTGATTAAATATAGCTAAAACATCTATGCAAATTGTTTTTAGTAAGCTTAAGATTTCTAAGTTTGTTTTTAGATAAATTAAATTAAATAAATACAGTACGGAAAAGATCCAAAATTATTTAAGGCAGAACAGAGAGAAAGATTACGGAAAACTATTATGCAGAAGTTTTAATTCTCAACAGCTTTTTTTGCTTTTCTGTTCCGTGTAACTAATGGTTGATGGTTAAAAAATAGGTATGGTTATTAAATAATATTAATTGGTGAGAAAATATTAATGATTGTAATTTAAGTTATGTAATTATAACTGTTGTTTATAATTTTAATAAGCAATTATTAGAAATAAACATGGCAATTTCATAAATTATAACCGATTATTTTGTTTTAAGGAATACCATTGGCCAAACTTTATTTTTAATTATTAACAATAAACATCTGATGTGATAAAATTTGATGATTTACTTATTTCGACGGCTTATCACACAGATCTAACATGTATTGAAATTTGCAATAAATGTTTACGAAATTAGCATTTTTCTTAATATACACAGATTCTAAAGAAAATATGAATAAACCATATTATAAAATTGTTTTTATGATCTCTAAATGGATTTTTAGAAAAAAAAACATTCCAAAAACTTTTATCAAAGGTTCTTGAGGATTTTCCGAATATATTAAGTATAATAAAGTATATAAATATTTTGTAAAATGAATTATTCAGCATTTTTAAAACTTTTCATTTTAGTAAGGAATATAAGCACCTTGAGGGAATGAAGATTTCAAAACAGTTTTAAAATGAGATACATTGAAAAGTGCTATTTAGTTAGGGCAGTATACTATTTCGTTTTTATTTCTGATCTTACATTTCTTATATATGAAGTTAAAAGTGTATAGCTGTTTATAGATACTATAGATGTATTATAGAGATATATGTTAAGAAATAAATATCTTAGATGATTCTCTTTGCAGAGGAAAGCAAGCATACTCTTATTCGTGAAAATATTAACCTTTCTCTGTAAATTTTTACTGCATTGAGCTCATAAACACAAGGTTTGACAGGTTTGCAAATTTTTAAGTTAGAAACATATATGTTAACATTTTATTTTAACTATGATGACATTTTTTTATTACCATTTTTAAAACTAATTATGAGATTAAATAATGTTTGAAATATCTATAAATATAAAAACATACGTTTATCAAGTTGTATTTTATTTTATAGCAAAAAAGTGCTCAAGAAAATATAAAATGTGTATGCAAAACTCAGGTAAAAATAGTTAGATGATCATGTAAATTTTAATTAACTCCCTGAAGAAATACTATTAGTTAATATTTAAAATGATAGACTATATTTGTATTAGGAATCAAAGTAATGGAATATAGCTAAAGTGATGATTAATATTTGAAGTAAATTAAAAAAAAAATTAAGATTTCCCCTGAAGGGATAAGCTTATATTTAAATTAATTCAATATTAAAATGAAGCAAATAGATGTCTTTGACCTAAAAATATACGGGTTTCTCTTGCCCTACATTTAGTTGGACTACGTTTTATGTAAACTCACCTTAACTTTTGGTTATTGTCACAAAAGTGATTTTTAAGGGAGTAAAATGTGATGGAAGTTTTTTGGAAACCAAATAAACTGTTTTATCTTGCGTTACGAATAAAATGAGATAAAAAATAATCCATTTCAAAGTTACGGTTGATTTTGTTTCTGTCATCGCACTCTAGTTTACGTCCATTACACTAGTGATCTGTTAGCGCCGGTTATAGTTTTATCATTAGAGACGATCTGAAGACAAAACTTGGGGTTGTGTGCTACTAACTTTGCTCAGATAGTAGGATGGTATGATAATCATCAGACGAACACGGCACATCGCTTCTCGACTAGTAAAACTGGGCGTGATCCTTTTCTGTTCAAAGACCGTTGGTTATTATTTTTTTATTGGAGTGGATTGTGAACCATTAAGGCATGATTTTAGAAAGTGACAGTCAATCATACTCTAAGCTTTTATTATGTGGAGTCCATCACTGGTCAACGCCCTGGTGGTAAATGAAGTATCTACACAACACAAACAGACAGTTTAGTTTGAAGTTAAAAGGTATAATTTATTTAATACAACAATGCATTTTATTAACATTTGGAATAAATAGAAATTTTTCTTATCTCCTAACTGGCTTGTCTCACAACTTTTCGACTCATATTGTCATTGAGAAAAGGGTGTTTTCTTTAATGGAGCCGCTAAGAAACTTCCTCGAACGCCTTAGTTTTACTCCATCAGCTTTCGACAAGAAGTCGACCAGGTTGCCGAGTGGTTAGCGTGCCTGACTGCGAAGTCAATGGCTGCGGGTTCGTATCCCGCTCAGGGCATGGATGTTTCTTTGTCTTTCTCTCTGTGTTCTATGTCCTTTCTTCTGTGTAATTGTGTGAATGTAACCCGCGCTATAAACGGGTTTGTGATTGTATGACGTGGACGACGCTACTCCACGACGGTGGTTTAGCCATAGGTGCTCACTGGGTAACGATAAGAGAATAGCAATTCTGGCATTTCTGAGGCCAATGGGAAATAGACCCAAGTGCCCGTCATTAATCAAAAAAAAAAAAAAAACAAACAACAACTTTCGACATGAGATTTACGATACTAACTATTATTGAAAATTTAAGTGAGTGATTGGAATAGCTCATAGTCATCAAAATCATAGATCTTATTACCAAACCCTTAGAAAAAATACAAAACTGAAATGTAAATTTAACCGCATAAATGGTTTTCATATTATTTTTAAGGTATTATAATAAAATTACCACATTTACCAAATTTTTTCAAACATTTTATTGTTATTTCTAACAAAAACTTTACCACAGCACTTCGGTAAACATTACAGAGGTTTAAATTTTCCCATAAAGCCAGTAACATGGCGAATAGATACGCCCATATGTTTTTGCAGAGTAATCTAAAAGACCAATGAGACCTAGCTTTGTAAAAAAGTACTTTTAAATAGATTTTAAGAAATCAATAATGAGGAAAATCGTAATCGGAAAAAATTGGCTGTACTGCCTTCTTGATTAGAATAGGCGAAATTGTACTTTAAATGTTACGTCACGAAATGCTCGTCAAAATTTGCATTCAGATTATTCTCAAACACTGATATGGCTCATTTGTTATTACTTATTCTTAGTATATTTGTTGACATAACCTGCAATATAAAAACCTAAAAATTTAAAGTCATAAAGGTAATAGTAGAATAATAAGTCAAACAGTAGAATTTAGAACTTGAACTTAAATTATTTGCCACAAATTATTTACAGTAGTTTTTTTTTTATCTAATATTCTAAGCAGCGCAAGTAAAAACTACAACTTGAGTTACTATAGCAAATGAAGTAGGTTTGGTGATTCTGATTTCACCTTTGTATTGATTAAGGTTCATAAATATTCCAACGAAAGTCTTACCCTGAAATCTCTCTCTTATCGTGAAAGTCTAGCCCCCTTTTTTGACTAAATTTTGCTTCGAGCATGTGATGTGTGGAATATGCAGAATTGGAAATTTTGATTTGTGTGTATTCTAAGGACTTTTATTTTGATTAAAAATTTTCAAAATAAAATACTGAAGGTGGTTGTGAAGGAATACAATTTACAATTTTATAATTTAACTTAAATTAAATCATCAATTTTTATTATTCATTTTAAATTTAAAAAAAAAATGCTGATTTTTATATATAACCTGAAAACGCATCGTTTTTCAGGTTATATAATAAATATTTCAATAACGTCCATATTTCATTACATCACATTGATAATATGGCGTACCAAACCAAAATTTATAAAATTTAATAAATAAACCAAGTTTATATTCACTTAACTTAAACATTCTCTCATTTCAAGCTCAACAGCATTCGAACTACCACTCTTTCCTAACAACTACCCTCCAGAGAGTAAGAATCTTAGAATAATTGGAGGCTAATTAAAATACTTTAATGGAAGAGAAAGTGTCACTTTGATTCGGGGTGTCTGCTTGTAAAAATGCTCATCCCTTCGCTTGAGGGCTCAATGATTGAGAACGGCACTGATATAGGGCTCTATTTAATTTAATTATATTCGTGGCGAAAAGAGGAACTCAGTCGCATGCCATTGATTGATAACTGGAAAGAAAGTATGCGGAAAAGATTGTTCTGCATATATATACCATTTAATGATTGAAATCCCAATTAATGAATTACAAGTTCAGTAACTATTGAATAATTATGCCGATGAAGCAGTTAGTTTTTTTTTTTTTTGCTTAAAAGGAGAAGTTGCATTTGACCTATATATAATGTGAATAAGCTTTCTACACGAAAATTAAAATAAAAATACTAATTTCAATAATTTGTAAGATTAATGGTTAATGGCAAAAATTTCAAAAGTTAATAAAATTGGAAAAAAAGTAAGAATTAATAAACATTCACCGAACAATACGAGTTTAAAGAATTTCATTTTTGTTGATGACGCTTAAAAAAGTCATTCAACATGTCCAGTTCTGAATCTGTTATAATTTAATCTAGATCGAACATTTTAAAATGTGAAAAAAACAACAGTTACATTTTTATATACTTAATTTTTTCTTCATTTCTTTAGTCAAAACGCAAAAATATGATATGGTATCCTGAAACATGATATGGTTAAAAGTTTCAAGATGAAAAATGTAGATGATAAAACTATTCCTGTATGGAAATGAATAAACACTAGGAAGTGAAGTGGAAAGATTAACTTGTCAAAATTTCTGTTCGAGTGCTCAAAATAAGGCATACATTATCCTGACCCACCAAAAGATTAAGGTGAACAACCACCAAAACATCATTCGTTTATTGTTGGGTCACAATATTGGGTACCTTGTTTTGCGCGTCTGAGAGATGGCAAATTTTTCTATCTTAACTTTCTAAGTTTTTTCATTGATAAGTATATTAAAGTATTGCAGATCAATGAAAATTTTTTACAAGTATTAAATATTTTTATAAGTTTTACAAGTATTTAACTAAAATGTTTTCGAAATGCTGCACACCTTTGAGTTTCACCGTTGATTTTTCTTTTTCATTAACAACTCGCAATAAATTCATTAATTCGTTTACTATATTTTTAATATAATGTAAATAACTGAATAAATGATCAATACAAAATTAATAAAAAGAAAAAATAAATTCATATTTGGAAAAATATAAAAAAAGAAAAATAATGAACAACTGAGTAAATAGTGTAAAGGGACGTTGATAAAAAGAAACGTGATATTGGTTCATGATTTTTAACTCAAATGTTTTCGAAATGCGCTGCACACCTTTGAGTTTCAGCGTTAATTGTTTTTTTCCATTTACAACTTGCATTCATTATATCGTTTATTATATTCAAATTCATTAATTCGTTTATTATATTAAAAGCACAGTAAATCAATGAATAAATAATTAATACAAAATTAATAAAATAAGGAAATAAATTTATTGGAAAAAAAAGAAGAAGAATGAACTACTGAATAAATAGTGTGAAGTAACCGTTTATAAAAAGAAACGTAGAAAAAGATTATACATTACCAGTATTAATACCAAGAAAATATGATAATAAATATAAGTAAAACAAAGCAGTTTTTAAGTTGAAAGCTATTCCTTTAAAAAAAATTGGCAGTTTAAATAGAGTGTTTTCTCTTTGCAAATAATACAAAAGAGTTTGAAGACAGGTGCAATGGAAACAATTGTCTTATGAAGATGGATAACCAGTTGCGGTATTAACTTCTATTTCTTGAGATTTTAGGCTTTTTCTTCTAAAACCGCAATTTCATAGAATTCAGCGTAATTTGAAACGTCAGTGTGATTGATGACAAATCCAAGAGAAAATCTAGAAAACGGTAAAGTGTTCATTTTAACTCTTAGCTTTATGTGAATCACGCGAATCAGTCTTTATGAAAAGAGTTTCATTGAAATAGTTTTTTCTTTCTGTTTTTCGGATAACTTAATCTATTTTTTTTAAACTGTTGACAAGAAAATATTGGTAAATTGGAACAGTATTTGGTAAACTATTAAGGGTATTAAACTATTGATTAAACTATTATTAAGGATATTAAAATATTGAAGATTTTAAACTATTTATTTATATTTTTTAATCAGAAAAACGGGGTTGCTTATTGACTTTCCCATTTTTGTTCTTCGTGAATGAAATTCAATATAAGAAACGAAAGGTTTATTGCACACATAAATGCTCCAAGACAAAGATTACAATATATATATATATATCGATATATATATATATATATATATATATATATATATAATATATATATATATATATATATATATATATATATATATATATATATATATATATATATATATATATATATATATATATATATATATATATATATATATATATATATATATATATATATATATATGGTGGCTGAGTGGTAGCGATTCGCGCTCCCGTGCCACAGGTCATGGGTTCGATCCTCGGGCCGGGCAAGGTTGACTCAGCCTTTCATCCCTTCAGTGGGTCGATAAATGAGTACCAAGCATGCTTAGGAACTAAACACTGGGGGTTTCGCGTTCGGTTTTGTCCACCTAACCGGAACATCTGCTCCTGCACCCCAGAGCCCAAGGTCAAGAAAACTGAGAGGGGCACAGTAGGCCTTGGCCCTCTCTCTCTCTCTCTCTATATATATATATATATATATATATATATATATATAAACTAACTAAATATAATATATATATATATATATATAACATAAGCTGTTAAATACACTTAATATAAATCTATAAAATGCCTATTTATTTGAATTAGCCTCTTGAATTATCTAGCCTATGAAAGCATATTATTACATGCATATTCATGTGCGTGTGCTTACTGTAGAGCTCCCCTTGATTACAATCGCGGATCAACCCCGTTTGCTTCACAATAAATTATTTTATCGTAATTTTATCTGGAATATTTTATATTGAATAAACATAAAACAGTTTAACTTATCATGAACTCTGAAATGTATGATAACTTTCTGGACAGCTATACACAGTAAAAATTCAGGATAAAATTCAGGTAAAAAATACTGGCACTCTGAGTGCATCACCTGTAAAATTTATTTTACAGTGAAATATTTTTTTTTGTAAAATTTTCTATCGTAATCTTTTCAGTAATATGTATTTAATTACAGTAATTCCGTAAATATTGCTGTAAAAATTACGATATATCAATTTATTTTTATTCCGTAAAATTTTACGACAAAAAGTACCTGCACTCAGGATGCCATTACTTTTTATCGTAACTTTATCCGAATATTTTACAGCGTGCGGCAATGATTTGAGTAAGGCCTATTTTTCTTCCAGTAAGATAGCTGCTCCATTCACATATCCCGACTTGCGTGGCCAAGGTCTGACGAAATAGGCATTTTAATAGTGAACTGGCCTCGATCATAGAGTCTCTATCTGAATCTCATTGAATACCTTTGGAACGAAACGGAAAGCAGAATACGTAACCACCTAAATCGAACTACGCACGAACTACCAAACACGGTAGAAAAAAGATATTAATGTTCAAAAAATGAGATTTTTGTTAAAAAAATTTATGAGTTTGTTCAAATGCTGTTGATAAATGAAATTACTATAAAGGGTGAAACATTATAAATAATTTTAATTTCATAATTTTTATCAACAAAATTAAACACTTAAAAATATTTATAACATTTCTAATTAACAATACAAGATATTAACAGTTACTGAAAATTCTTAATTAAAATAATTGTTATAAAAGTACAAAAAGGGATAATTTATGTTTTTTTTACGATTTACTGTTGACTCTGATGCAGGTGAGAAAAATTTGTCATTGGCAAAATATTTTTTATTCTGAATTTTAACTTTGCGTTTAAAATTTTAGCTATATACTTGAAAAGTTAGGATTGAAGTTTTCACCAGTTCTTTATTCAATACAATATGTTATGTATTCTAGGGACTCATTAATATATATTTTTATTCTACATCTTTATTACCAAAATAATTTTGTCCACTGTTAAACATTTAATTTTGTTTACATGATCATATTCTTTTTATTACATTCATTTTGTCTTAAAATAGGTTTATTTGATGTACTTAAAGTTTACCATTTCATTGAGAAAAATATTTTGTAAACTTTACGACCACTGAAATAGAGAGGAATAAATTGAAATAACCTTTTAGAAGATATGATAACATTGCGAATATTACTTGAATTAGAATATTTTTTTTTTTTGTATTTTTGAAGTTTCAAAAATAAATGGTTTAAAAATGAAATTTATTGTAAAATGGGAAGGAAGAAAAACATTTATTATCTTATGCATTGAATAAATCAAAAAATTTCTCTTATTGATAATTTTGTTTAAAAAATAAAATAATTTTCCATTGCTGTGGTTTCAAAACCAAATTTTAATACCATTATTTGTTTTAAGTTTATTAAAAAAAATCACATAACATCTAAATCACATAACATCTAAATCACATAACATCAGATCACATAACATCATAATCACATAACATCATAATCACATAATATCACATAACATCTAAAAATTTAAGAAAATTGTTTGGCATGTTTTTTTTTCCTAAAGGAAAAAATAAGCAATGATATGTGTGCTAAATCAGTATTTCTAAAAAGAACTTCCTCTCCTAAAAGATCTTTTATTTTCACAAAAGCTCGAAAAAATTGAGTTCAATAAAAAAAATTGTGTTATTAATCAAGGACCTCAGGGAAAGAACATTTGAAGCATCTGTAAACAGCAGTAAAATAAAATTTAAAAACTGAAAGGCTATATATAACGGATATTTATTATGTTTCATAAAGGCATTTGTCTTTTTCAAATTTAACATAAAACGGTTCTCAAAGCCATGTCAAAAGTTAAGGCGGATTTTTACGGAACGTCAAATCAACTACACGATCTAACTTTTTCTGTCAAAGCTGAACAGTTATCTTTTTTTGAAGTCAGTGACCTGGTAACATTTGACATTCAGTTCAAAATGTTACCAGGTCACTGAGTTAGATATAAAAAAAGAAATTTTTTTAAAAAAAAAATTTTTATGGGAAAAATTATTGCTATGCAAATACTATGGTTTATATTTTCATTTAATATAAAATATTGTTTTCGGTTCTTATTTTTATCAACCCCACCTCCTGATGGCATTCAAATACTTCTACTTTTAATTCAACTTTAATAAAATTACTTTTTACTATTTTATGGGAAATATTTTTGTCTTCTCTACAAAGAAAAAAAAAACTCCGACAAAGTTAGCGTATTGTGTTGTAATGATATTTATGGTGAACACGTAATTCGGGTAACAAAATCAAAATATATGACATTTAAACTTTCCATTCATATATGGTAACGATTCACCACTAATTCTGGTTTTTAAAATTATAGTTCGCATTTCCTCACATTTAGTCAGAAATACATAACTGAAAAGTAAATTCTACCTAATAAATGGTTTTTATGCCATGCTCTTAGGTATCATGATAGAATAATCAAATTTTAAAACATTTACCGAATTTAACATACATTATGAAACGATATTTTACAGTTAATTTTATCCAAGAGCTTTGGTAAAAATAACAGAGTTTTTTGGTGTCCCCATAGAGCCAGATATCTATACATATATTTCTCTTACACGACGATAAAAAAAAGCCTCATTACAACTCCCCGAATGGCAACGCTAGAAAATCGACCAATGATTGCCGCTAAAAATGTCACATGCCAAATTTAGCTGAGGTGGGTCAACATATAGCGCTTTTAAAAACGGAAACTGAAATAACCAGAGAGAGCATTCTCACCAAATGTGATCTCTTCCGAAATTCACCCTATCATGTTGTTCATTTCAGCTGCGGCAATCTCATACTATTAAGCTAAGCAGAAGTAAGTAATCTTTGACGATAGATCTCTATTTTAGTATGAATGTAGTTTTGAATTCTTAGAATTTTGTGCATTTGCAATGTACCTAAGCTAGTAGCGAGCGAAGCGATCTTGGTTTGCGAAGCAAACCATATAAGATTGCGTAGCAATTATCGGGGGTTGGTGAGCGTTAGCGAGCAGGGGGCGCAGCCTACTAGTGTGCTAAATTTTACGATATTCTGGTAATTTTGACCCTATGCATTTTCTCTTTTGTGCATATGCTCATATCCTCTGATACTTATACTTTATTCTTTTAAATTTAAGGTACTTCATGTAGTGTTCCATCAAATTTTAAATAAAGAGGTTCTGTTTTGTAGTTAGGTAGTTCTCCAAACGTAGGAAGAGTTCCAGAAAGAGTTGTTTTTGTATGTAATGTTTGTTTCAAACGTCAATATATTTGTAAACAAGTAATTACTTTTAAGTCTTAATGTATCTCCTTTGATATTAAATTAGCGCAAAGCTTTCTTAATTAGGAAATTTATGCTATACAATAAGGCTTAAGTCATGTCATAACGTTACATAGTAGACCGACGCCTTTTTGGCGTGAATCAACTGTATAACGACTTATATAACAACTATATATACAAAAAGAAGAAAATAAAAAAAAACTGTCAATTGCCAATATGCTAAATTTGCGCTTTTAGCATGATGCAAATCATAGTTCTAATGATCATATTTTTTTCTCTATTTTAAAACTTAGGATGAGCACATTGATTTTCATTTAAAATTAGAGATAATGATGTGTTTCGTTTATCTGCTTAACAAGTAATTCTAGAAATTCAGAAAACTATTTTTATCAAAATATTTCGTTTCAGTAGTATTCAACATCACTGTTTTTAATTTAAGGATTCCTAAAATAATTCTAAATAGTCTAGGCGTTTCATAATTACAATCCTTAATTTATAATTTTTAAATTCTTGTCAAAAATAAAGTCAATTGTCCACATTTTTTCGCCATTGCACATATAAAATTTAAACAAAGAAGAGACAAAAACTTTAGAAGAATCTGACGAATCACTATTATGGAAGGCTATATCAAAACCATTAAAGTATTTTTATTGTCATAGGATGTTAAGAAAAAGTACAAGGTTATTATCCAAAACATCTTCAAATTTAAATCAACAATCAAGCTGGTTTTGATGCTTTTAATCTCACTTTCCTTAAGAGTTTTCAGCACATTTTGGTTGAAGTTTTTTTTCCATTGCTTAAATATTAATTTACATCCCTTTTAATATTAATTTTACATTAATTTAATATTAATATTGAATATTAACTATTTGATTATACATTGAGATAAAAGGTGTATGGTTAAAACTACTAGGATGTGGTAAAATTTACCGTGTTTCTGACTCTATGAAGAACCATAATGGTCGATAATTTTTCCCAAATGGTTGGTTTAAATACCATAAATTTTGATTTTAATAATCAGAATATTTTTTAACGAGATAGATAATTACATACATTACGGTAATTTAAGCAGATTTTTTCTCCTTCCAGATTTATTAGTAGTAATAATAGTTTTCACAGTTCAAAATAATTTTCAAATTGTGTACCACTGTACACAGTACCAAAAAAAGAAAAAAAACATTAAATAGGAAGAAAATAGAAATTTTTTTTTGCCTTTTTATTTTCAAAACAAAACCTTTGTAAGTATTAATACCCTATATCCGACTCTACCCTTGTCGTGTTTAAAACCGGAATGATTTTTTTAATAAGCATGTTCAAGCTTCGATTAATCAGTCTTAATACAACATGGAATTGACTTATAGGTTATTAATTTACTCCTATAATTTGACGCTAAAGTTTCTTGTCCACATAGAAAATCAGCTCTAAAATAATAATTTAACACAGACCTGTAGAATGTAACATTCAGTTGATACTGTTTTAGTTAGTTGTTAAAATATTTAATGAAATTAATATTAGTATGGCTTTTTAATTAAATATTAAGATGGATTATGTGAATGAGAAATGGATAAATAAATACATACTGCATACCAAAATATACGGCTAATTTTTGCTTCGATATTGTCTAAATCAGGGGTGGCCAAGCTCCCTGATAGTCGAGCCATTTTTCAAAATTTTAAATTTTTCGCGAGCCGCAATTTAATACGTATTTAAAAGCAAGGTAAAAAAGGTATGAATTTTTTTTTTTACTGAAATTATATTTATTGAAAACATAAATAAAAGTACAAAATACGTGTACTGAATTTAAATATTAAAAATTTAACACATTTATTTTACTTCTATTGATAATTCTTTAAAATTTGGTGAATAATTGGTGACAACACTTCTCAGTAATTCTTTGAGATGCTGGTTACTTAATACTGATCGGTGTTTGGATTTCACGAATTTTAAAGTGGAGTAAAATGATTCACATAAGTACGTTGTTCCGAATATTAAAATAATTTGACAAGTAGTCTTTTTTAATTCAGGAGACTTCAATTTTTGGTGCAAATTTCCAAAACTCAGTAATTGACGTTGACTTACTTATATTTTAATCTTAGAGCTTTATCTTGCCTTGCATCTCTATTAATTCAAACTCTTCAGATGCTTTTTGGGTTATAATTATGTTTATTTCAAATGGATTCAGAAAAAAAAATCAAGAGATGATTTAAAATATTTCAAGTCTTGAAATTTATTTTGGAATTCTGTCAATATTCCTTCTAACTTTTTTATATACTCGTTGAATTTTTACTTGTTTAATATTGGAACATCGTTTTTTAATTCGAGGAGAATGAAAAAATGCTTTATTTCTAATGTCCTTTTGAAAAAGTTGTAATTTAGTTAGAGAACTAAATATACACTGTGAGAGGTCAGATATTATTTTATCTTTCTCTGCAATTGCAAACTCAGTGTTTGCAAATGTTCCATGACATCAGTAAAAAAACAATAAATCTTGTAACCACTCGTCATCGTCATATTCTGAATAGGTTATTTCCTTTTCTTTTAGAAATGCAGTTATCGGACCAAACTAATTTGCAAAACAATTTAATACGTTGTAGCTAAATAACCATCTAACAATGCAAAAGAAATTAATGCCATTTGGAAGTTCTTCATCCTTTAATTCTTTTAGGAAATTTTTAATTGTCGATGATATTTTGCATTGGTGCGAATGTAATTTACAATGTGTAACACTGTTTTCATAACATCAGGATATTTTAAATATTTTGCGAATGAATTATGCAGCGAATCGGTATGAATTGTGGAATTCGATAATCATCTCTTAAAATCCCAATAAGACCGATTTTTTTACCCAGTTTACCCCAGCATTGCCCGAAGCTCCATCAGTTGCAATGCCTACAAGATTATTAAGAAGCACATCAAAAGTTTTCATTATGGAATCTAATGCATTTTTAATATCGACACCGCGGGTTGACTCTGGAAGTGCTACTAAATCTAATAATTCTTCTTTAACAACAAAGTCAGGTGAAACGAAACGTATAAAACTTGCCAATTGCAGAATATCCTGTCGATTCTTCAAGGATTGATATTTTTTTAAAAAGTATAATAGCAAAAAAATGAAAAGGGAACACGGGTACATTTATCGAGAGCCACAAATAATCCTTCAAAGAGTCGCATGTGGCTCGCGAGCCGCAGGTTGGCCACCCCTGGTCTAAACAATACCTTTGTGCTTATTAATACCCTCTATCAGGTATAAAAATTTAATTCTACCTTTGATGAGCTTAAAAATACAATTATTATTCCTAATAAACACATTCTAGCTTCTATTACTCAAGCCTCTATAATACTGCAACATAAAATTGGTTTATAGGTTATAAATTTACTCCGATATTTTGATGCTGAATGTTCTTTATAACACTGAAAAGCAATTCTAGAAAAATAAAGCACATAATTTTAGTTTCGCTAAAAGTACTCATAACGTTTTTGTAGGAACGTATCATACAGTTGTTTCTTTAGAAAACGTTTAATTAAAAGAGTTGCACAGAGAAAAAATGTATGGTCAAATATACCTGATTACGGCACAATTCATTTTGCTTCTAGCTCTATGAGAACACCAAAAAGTTCGATAATTTTTACCGTTGTACTTTGATAGAGATTTTAGTAAAATTAAAAATAAAACTGGGTCTTATAATATATTATATAATTTTGTAAATGAGGCAAAATTCAATGACTTTATCATGATACCTTCGAGCATTGAATAAAAATAATTCATTCGGTTAAATTTACTTTTCAGTTATGCATTTTTACTAAATGTGTGGTAAAAGACTTTAATTTTGAATACCAGAATTTCTATAAACCTTTACCATAAGAATGGAAAAATCATTAAATGAATGGTTTATATACCATATATTTTGGTTATGTAACTAAAATTACGTTTTTATTTTATATTATTTTTTAATTTTATGCATTTCATTATATTTTTTTTCAATCGGAAACGTTGTTACCGTAAAGTACAGTAATTTAACCAAAACATTTTTCTTTGTGTGCTTTGGCACAGAAAGTTCATATTACAGCATTAAAAAAAAAACAACTTAAAATCACGTTTAAGATAGGAAATATTTTTTCTTTCTTAAATTTACAGACAGTATCTTTGTGAGCATTAACACCTACTCTCAAACATAATATTTTTATACGACCCTTTACTTATAGAAAAATACTATCATTATTACGAAGATAATAAATATATTAAGCTTTTATTTATCAAAGTCAAATGCAACATGAAATTGGTTTTAAAGTTATAAATTTTCTCCAATATTTTGACGTTATGCTATTTTTCATACAAAGAAACAAATCAAAAGCATAATAAAGCATGTGGATGTTTCGTTAAAACCTCAATTTTTTTTTGCTGAAATATAACATTCTGTTATTACTTTAGAAAATGTTTAATTAAGAAGCGGGTTTTTTATTGAATGCACAACTTTAATTTAAGTGATTGATAGCTCAGTAAGAAACAAAGATCCTCATAACTGTAACGTTAATTTTTCATGCCTTTCAATTTCAACAATTTCATAAATCAAGAACTTTATTTGAATGAAATATGACAGATTTTGACTTTAAAATAAAATAAGCGTTAATTTATTTTAAGAGTTCTGTAAAACGTTTAGGAGCATTTAAAATAAAACGCATTTTTATCGTAATGTAATGCGCTACTTTACACATTCAGCCCATATAATTCTATGCTAAAGTTGAAATATAGAAATCTAGAATATAGAAAGAATATATCATTTAACTAAACTTTATAAAAATTTTTTTTAATGTTGATTGATTCATGATAATTGCTTTGAACTCCGATAAGACGCAATTTTATGCAACCTTAAGAGGAAAAATTAGAAAACCATGTTTCTGTTTAAAATTGAGTTATAATTAAGCCTAACAAGAACTAATGTACGACCTTATTAAGATTGCATCAAATCTGAATTATATTACGGTTTAAAATGTTTCTATTTATTTTAGCATGGTAAAATTAATTAATATTTTAACTAACTTGATTTATAGCTTAGTAATTTCTTTTCAGCCTAAATGATAATTTGGATGCACACAAAATTTTATAGTTGAATATATTTACATTTTATGATTTATTGCTTTATAAATTAATGTACAACGATACAAATTAGCATATTTTAAATCAAAATACCATGCAAGAGTTTGTTTCACAATTTAATCCTGCATTTGACGCATGAAAGTAAATTGGAATGTATCTATGCTTAAAATGACTTTTTCTTTTCAAATTATTTTACGATTACTTTCTAAACTTGTTCTTACTTTTTAAAAATTATTTTTAGGTTTTGAATATCGAATCTGTCAAGACATAATTTTTCGTGTATAATATTACATTTATTATTTTCAATATAATTTATTATATATTTTCTTGATTTACAATTTCTTGTTCTTAAACTAATTCGTCATAAAATTCTAACCTTCAATTGTCCCCTTCAGCGTGGAATCACTCTAAAATACTACCACAGATTCTAGCCGAATTATATTGTTTTGCAAGTTAACTATTATAGCTTTACTTCATGATACAGTGGTTTATTGTAAATGATTGATTGAAAATAAAATATTTTTAAATATAAGTTCTTAAGGATACATAAAACTATGTCCAAATAGAATGTTAAGATTAATCTTTGAATACTACTTTCCAAGTGTGTAAACTCTTAATATTCTAAATCAATCATTAAAATCTTTAATGATAATTTTTCTTTAAGAAATTAAGATTTTTAGTCAATAATAAGTACTTGAAATAAAAAAATAAATAAATTAACATAAATAAAAATAAATGACGTGCAGTAAAAAAAAATAAATTAACATAAATAAAAATAAATGACGTGCAATAAAAAAAAAAGAAAAGAAAAACTCTGCAGAAACAAACAAATATTTCAGATTCACGTCTATCAAGACTGGAAAATTGGCGCCTATTTTTGACGCGCTTAAAACACGTTGACTGTAATTTCATTTTTGTATATTTTTGAAGCGTATAAAGTGTTCAATCAAGTGAAAACTACACTGGTTAAATTTTGATTTGTTTTTTATTGCATGAGATTTTTCAAAAGACCTTAAATACTTTTGTATTGCTCATTTCAAGTGTGAAATCAACAGTTTTTTTTACATGACTGTCGTTAAAAAAATCGAAAGCTTCAGAAGCAATATATATATATATATATATATATAAACACGATAAAAGTCATCTTAAGATAAAGTATTTATATCATGCCCAGTGTTATTGTAAAGTTAATTTACTGAAATACTTTACCATACATCAAAAAAATTTGTTACATAGGTAAAAAAACAAGAGGTGGCATGCACCATCACTTTAAAATTCGTAACTGTAACTGCCGCTGTTTTTCCACAACTTGACACGCAATCTAACCATTTTTTTTATTTTTATTCAAGATTAAAATAGTTCTTCTTTATTTGAAAACACAAATAGAAAATTTCGTGTTGGGATACATGAAAACTTTGTAACAATAAGTTAAAAAAGTTGAGCATTGATATTTATTTATCTCAAGGAAAACTTTATTTATCTTTAAAAAAAAATCTCTGAAAATAGAGAATACGTTATTTGCAGAATAAATTGATATTTCTTCCATTACATTTTCAGTAATTCACGCGTAATAACTTTTTTCTAAAAAGAAAAAAAAACTCAATTGTAATCAAAATGAAATTTCTTTCACTGCATGAAAACAAGATAAAGGTCACCTTAAGTTAAAAGTTTTTTTTTCTCATTCTAGGTATTATTACAAAGTTATTTTCAAGCGTAGAGCGAAAAAACAATTACTGATAAGAGAGCTTTCACTCTTTCTTTTAATTTTTTTTTTCTCAGCAATAGCAATGAAAGGATGCAGTTACAGAAAAGAAATAATTTAGTTCGAAACATACACTTAAATCTTTTGCGAGAAAAAAAGGTTAGTCTCAACGAAGGAAATCGTAAGATTAAAAATAGTCTCATCAGCATTTTTATCTTGAAGCATGCAATAAAGTATGATTTGATATATTACTTGACATTATTTACGTCAAGTAGGCTGTGGCCGTCTAAAAATTGTAAATTTATTTTATAAGTTGCTAATTTCTAATAATTATTTATTTTTAAGATTTATCTTATAAATACCCTGTTAGAAAAGTCATTCTAAATTTACAATGAAATAACAGGCAGCAGTCTGCCCATTCAATTAACAATGAAGTGTATGGTTTTAAACATTTTTTTTCTCCTTTGAACAGTAAAATCTTGAACCGTTTTTGAAACCGTTTACAACTGGTAAGATTAAAAAACCATGAATACAAAACTATATGGCTTTGTAACGATTTTCAACTAATGTGATTTCTAAACCATAAAATTGATATTTTACTGGAGATTAAAACTAGATTATGTTAGGCTCTTCATTAGGTTGTGTTTGAGTTGTATTTTTCAAATGAACCCAGGTACGTGGCTTCATTACATTATTTTGTGGTGCCATCTGTTATTTTTTAAGAGAAATGGAAAATGGACGTCATTTTGTGTTAATGATGTTAGATGGTTACAAGGATGTGGTTAAATGATTAAAAATTTCGTGACTATTATGAGAATTTAGAACATACTTTGGTTGATAAAATAATAATATTTTTCTCCCTTGGCTACTGCGGTTGTATATATATATATATATATATATATATATATATATATATATATATATATATATATATATATATATATATATATATATATGTTACCGGCAAAGTATGAAATGTGAGAATTATTACATACTTTGCCTAGGCATTGTATAGAATGCCAAATGCTATTTAGGCAAAGTATGAAATAAACGTCCTGATGAGGTTATTATGTAAATGATGTGCATGTTACTGTGAGTGACCGAAATCGGTGGTTGTTGACTTTCACCGGTGAATGTTGACAATCACATAGTCACTTTGGTGAATGTCCGAAATACTTATTACATCCGATTTGATATTAATTTGTTCGTGAATATAATTACATTTATTCGATATTTTAATACTTACTGACGATAGATTAGAAGAAACATCAGTGTTTGGAGTATCGAGCAAATATATACCGGACATTTGCCAAAGGTCTAGTATGAAGTCTAGTAGTAGATCTAGTTAAGTGCCATTGCCCGGTATAAATTTGCCCGGTATATCCTACACTTATGTTTTTTAAGGTTCAGTGCCACTGCCCGGTATACATTTGCCCGGTATACCCTACACTGATGTTTTTTAAGGTCAAGTGCCACTGCCCGGTATACATTTGCCCGGTATACCCTACACTGATATTTTTTAAGGTCAAGTGCCACTGCCCGGTATGCATTTGCCCGGTATATCCTACACTGATGTTTTTTTAAGGTTCAGTGCCACTGCCCGTTATATATTTGCCCGGTTTACCCTACACTGATGTTTTTTTAAAGTCAAGTACCATTGCCCGGTATATATTTGTCCGATACTAAAAACACTGATGTTTCTTCTAATCTATCGTCTGTAAGTATTAAAATATCGAACAAATGTAATTAAATCCATGAATAAATTAATATCAAATCGGATGTCATAAATATTTCGGACATTCACCAAAGCAACTATGTGATTGTCAACATTCACCGGTGTCAACAACCACCGATTTCGGTCATTCACAGTAACATGCACATCATATACATAATAACCTCATCTGGACGTTTTTTTCATATTTTGCCTGAATAACATTTGGCATTCTATAGAATACCTAGGCAATGTGTGAAATATAAACCATTTCATACTTTGCCGGCTAATTTTAGGCATTCTATACAATGCCGGATTTCATACTTTGCCGGTAACATATATATATATATATGTTATTCATATAAGCGTTATATATATATATATATCATATGTTATTCAAATAAGCGTCAATAAAAGTGTTATTTGAATAGGGCCGGCCAATTCACGATCTGGCCGACCAGAACACGAATTGGCCGGACCTCCCGGGCAAAGTCCGAAATTTTCTTGATTTCGGAAATTTGCCGGCCAGATCGCGAAGTGGCCGAGGATGGCTGGCCAAAGTCCGAAATAATTGAAACGATCAGTGAATATTTTACTTTGGCGGCCTTCTCTAATTATATAAATAATTCTTATAAATATTCTAATTTAAAAATATAAAAAATAGAAGTTTTTTAATTGTCTATTAAATAATCATTAATTTAATAATTATTTTTAAATTGTCTATTTAATTGTCTAGTCATACTAGTCATACATACACCAAAGGTCTAGTCATACTAGGTCTAGTTAAGTGCCACTGCCCGGTATACATTTGCCCGGTATACCCTACACTGATGTTTTTTTACGATTCAGTCCAACTGCCCGGTTTGCATTTGCCCGGTATATCCTACACAGATGTTTTTTTAGGGTTCAGTGTCACTCCCCGGTATACATTTTCCCGGTATATCCTACACTGATGTTTTTTTAAGTTCAAGTGTCACTGCCCGGTATACATTTGCCTGGTATATCCTACACTGATGCATTTTTAAGGTCAAGTTTCACTGCCCGGTATACATTTGCCCGGTTTGCCCGGTATAATGATTTTTTCTTCTAACTTTGGCTGATCTTCCCATGCCAATTCGCGATTTGGGCGGGCAATTCCCAAAATCAAGAGCAATTTCGGACTTTGGCCAGCTAATATAAAGCCGTAACATATATATATATATATATATATATATATATATATATATATATATATATATATATATATATATATATATATA